>ONZH01017201.1:0-49506 GCA_900303285.1 Rhinella marina
CTGATGGGGGCACAGTAGGCTGATCTGAGGTCTGATGGGGGCACATTCTGTTGATCTGAGGTCTGATGGGGGCACAATACGCTGATCTGAGGTCTGATGGGGGCACAGTAGGCTGATCTGAGGTCTGATGGGGGCAGGGGACTGTTAGTTTAGTGATGTAAAAACTGGGGACAGGTTTCCTTTAACATAAGGAGTCCCGTTGTTTTTTAATCCTATTACTCCTATATTTTACTGCATTATATGGTAGAGTATTTAGAGTAGGGTAGGTAGAAAGTCTATTGTACTGTACTTAACAGCATAGATGATCTAGCAGTTTATATAGTCATCTTTCTAATACAATATTATAACCACAACTAGTAGTATGTGCCTGTGAAGTTGGAAACATGCGTTTGGGAAGCCAAGTGGGCGGCCCACTCAAGTATGTTTCGCCCCCCCTGGCTGAACCTCTAGCTACGCCTCTGAGTAGTAGTAATAGTAGTAATAGTAGCTGTATTGCAGTAATGGTAGTGGCAGTAGGAATAATGGAAGTGGCAGAAGGGGAATTAGCAGCAAGAAAAAGCAGCAGCGGTGGTGGCAGGCAAAACTGATGGTAGGAAGGCAAACAATGGCATTTATGTGGCAGCAGCAGTCATATGGTACAGAATATGATGGTAGGCAGACAGAAAATGGCAGTGGCATGATGGGGCACCATCAGTAAGGGCAAATCTATTCGTCGGCCTCAGCCAGGGGAGTGTGAAAATCCTCATAGATTCGATGCCTAATTCATTTTGATGTTTTGAACACCTTCATCAGAGAGCAACTTCATCAGTCACAATGCCACCTGCCACGCTTAAAATTCTCCCTGACATGACACTGGAGGCTGGACAAGACAGAACAGAGAGAGCATACTGAGTTAGTTCAGGCCACTGTTCCAGTCTGCCTGGCCAGCAGTCCACAGGGTCAGGGAGCATAGTATGTGCTGCAGAAAGGCTAAAGTCCAGGTAGAATTGAAACTGGTTGTTGAGGCGATATGTCTCTGTTTGATGTTTTGCTTCAGCCGGGAAATGAAAAAAGTTTTACATCATGTTGATGATGCTGAAATGGCTGCTATTTCTGCTGTATGTAATAGCAGAGATGGTGAAAGGTGAGCGACTCTACAGTGGTAGAGAGAGGCTTCAGATATGCGGGTGGCAGGTATCTGCTTGACAAAAGCTGTTCCAAGCTATGTACACAGTGTTTCATGGTAATAAAGCAATTTGTCCTCCCTTTTGGCAAGAGGAAAACATTACCCCATTTTGCTTTTATTGTGAGGGTCTAAAATCATTTCTATCCAGCAATCTTCAGACTGTTTGATGGTAAGGATGCGCCTGTCATTATGTAAGCCATCAAACATGCAGCTTGCCATTCTGGCCAGTGTGCCCGAGGACCCAGTTTCTTTCAGCTTTGTCCTTCCATTGAGAGGATTGATCTTCTTGGCTGGTGTAATTGCAACGCACGAACACCAATTTGCTACGGGCGACCCTCCCTCCAGGGCCTGCTAAGGATGGTAAAACGCTCGTCCAAGGTGTAGGAATGCTGAGTGGTATTTTGTATGGCCTAAAATGTCTCTGGTGTGTCACGGTGCTCCTACCTGGAAAACGGCTGGACCCCAGGCTTTGGCTCCGGTTGGAATGATAGGGGGAATAATAGAGGGTCGTAGTAATAAATAAGTCCAGACCTTTTGGTGAAATCCAACGCAGCTTTACTTAGGCAAACTTGCATCCAGCTAGCAAACTTATGGCTTTATCTTGGTTTCCAGCAGGCTTAGGCATGTTAACTTGGCAGGCAAAAATCATCTGCTATATCTCTGTAGCTCACTGCTGTACTAACTTTCTATAACTTGGATTTCATCCAATGCTACAGTTTTCTGCTTGGTCTGACTTCACTTGTGCCAGGTAAACACCTCCTGGCTGCTGAGGTTGTAATCCTCTGTCTTTATGGCCACCAGAGCTGAAGGTGCTCTAGCTGGCAGGGGCACATCCTTCCCTTAGCAAGGGGTAACTAGAACTAACTGGATCTAACTGGTTCTCCACCCTTACTGCAGAAAGGGGGAATAGTCTACTCCTCTCCAAAATTGGGGTCAGAATGGCAGAGGAAAGATCCATTCTGTGTAAACTATAATGTAGCTCTGCTTTTGTTTTGCTGCCACCTGCTGGTATACCAGGTACATTACATATTAAAACAGTTGCATAACATTATATTAAGTGCACATTTTTGTATGACCTATAATAAAATACATAGATGAAATTGAGGTTAGCCGACAAGTGTAGTAGCAGGGAGTAAGAGTGGTAACACTACTCTGGGGTTTTACATTATCATCATCATCCTCCTGCTTCTCAACCACCGAGTACTTGGGTTCTGCAGCAGGACAATGATCGAAGCACACCAAGTCCATATCTGAATGGCTAAAAAAAACAAAACTAAATTAAGGTTTTGAAGTGCCATAGTCAAAACATCTCCTCCTGTGGCAACTCCTCATCCTCCTCCTCTATGGTACTTTTTCCGTTTGGGTCCTCAAAAGTGACAGGGCAGCTAGCAAAATGCTAATTCAGCATAAGCATCTGCTCTAAGATAAAAATCTGGAGGATGACATTGTTGATGCCACAGTAGACCCTGCTGACAATTCTAGTGGCCTCTTCAATGGTCTTGAATACGCAACAGGCATCTCTGATAAGCTGCCTCTGTCTGACCTCAAAACAACACATGCTCACTGCTGAGGTTGTCTGGTGCTTGACAAAATATTTCACCGATTTATGCTGCTAGTACAGACACTCTAGCATATGCAAGGTGAAATTTCAGAGAATCAGATTCTCACAGATCAAGCAGTGTAGTGGCAGACCATTTTGTGGATGAAAATCCAAGAGGGTGTTTCTTGCAACATAACAATGAAATGCGAGAAAGTCTACTGGACATGGCCAATAACCTGGATTCTACCTCACAAGGGTTTTTTTTGTCTTCCTCAGGATCAACTTCTAGGATAACAGGCTGAACTGGATGGACAGATATCTTTTTCAGTCCTACAAACTATGTTATGTTACTCCTAATTTCTACTTCAAGAGGAAATATGAGAAGAAATTAGGATAAAAATAATAGATGCTATTTTTGGTGATGCTTACTTGTTTCTTATAAGGCTAATGATTACTCAAATTACTATATTCAGCTCACTTTAGATTTCTAAGTAGTAGCACTCAACATTTTCTACACTTTTTTTACTGACTTCCTCTTGCACGTTCCTATAAATTACAAGATGCATGTTACATGCATGTTTGGTCACAATGTAAGGCCATTTCCCACAGCAGTATTTTGGTTAGTATTTTTTAAGCTGGAATGGACCCAAAACTGAGAAAATGCACATTTTTCCTTTACAGTTTTTCCCAGTTTATGTTCCCCTATTAGTTTTGACTTACAAATACTGGTGCAAAATACTGACCAAAATGTGTAAAAAACAAAAAAGTATGACAGCACCTATTAATGGGTAGTAGTATCTGAGCAGGGGAGTACATCTCCGCCCTCACCCGAACAACTTCTTTTCAACCCCTCTCTCACATCAAGACTGCCCATATTCATTATATAATCCCCCAACCTACTCAATAGTTATGCTCTTAGTGCTCCCCACATACACTGACCAGTAAAAGGGTAACAATGTTTTGAACTTTTGATTTTCAGGCTCCATATCTCACCATCCACTACAGCTTTCAGACTACCATCATTTTACAGACAATCATCTTGGCTATATCATACATAAATTGGACTTGCAACTATTTAGCATATGATTAGTTATGCAGATTCTTGTCATGTAACTGCATTGTTTCCGTTCTGGTCCTGGTGGTGGAACAATCCTTTTCTTCTTGTATACTGCAAATAACAACCTGTTCTCACATTCTCTAATAGCTCAATATGTTATTAGGTTGATTCCCAAGTGAAAGGTCACTGGTTCATATCGAGGAACAGCCATACAGATTTCACAAGAAAAAAGAAACAGCATCATCCAGCTAATCGATAGCGGTATCTCAGCCAAGAAAATTGCCAAACTGCATCATGTGAGTGCCACAACAGTTGGAAGAATACAAAATGTCCATTTATCCATTCCAAAGCCAAGAGGTGGATGTCCAGACAAAATATCGGAGTCAACAAGTCGGCGTATCACAAGGTCTATCAGTTCTGGCGCTACAAACACGGAAGTAGAGGTGGCTCGCATTCTTCTTTTTCTTTTCTTTTCAAATATATTTGTATTGAATTTTTTAAGAATAAGGGTAAGTAATTACTAAATTTGAAAACAGAAAAATACAGATAACATACATCAGAAAAATTGGAGTGACCAAATAAAGTTGTCTAACACCTGTATGACAGCTGCTTTTAGGCTCGCATTCTTCTTAATAGTGAGACCACAGATGTCTCGAATGGTGGCCTGAAAAAAAAAGATGAAGAAGCTTTGACTTCAATATTGTCTTAAAAAGATGGTGATTTGGAATGATGAGACAAAAGTTAATAGACTGGGTTCTGATGGGTGCAAATAGGTCTGGAAGAAACAAGGGAAAAATGTCTAACGGATCGAGAAATTTTATATTGTTACCCTTTGGCCTGTCAGTGTAGTAGTTATCAGCCCTTAGTACCCCCTCACAGTAGTTATGGCCCTTCATGCCCCTTCAGAGTAGTTATGCCCCTTAAGTGCCCCCTTCACTGTAGTTTTGCCCCCCTAGTTCACACAGTAATGTTCCCCCAAGTGCCCCCACACAGTAATGCTCTGACTTAGTTCCCCCTTACATTAGTGCTGCCCCTGTGGTGTAAATTAAATTAAAAAAAACAGCAATAATCACCTAGCCTGGTTTACTCAATGAATGGGGAATACTCAGCTTTCCCCAGCAGGTACGATACAGTGAGATCATCATGCTTGCTAGGCTGAGAGAGTGCACAGGTTGACGAAAAGTCGAGGGATGATCTCCGAGAACACAGCTGAGGAATCAGGCTTGGGCTGTAATGTATGGCAGACATCCTTTATGGAACATGTTTCCCTGCCACTGCAGGCCCCGTAGCAGCTAATTGGTACTTTCACTCTGTACCTGAGGTATTCTGAGAAACAGCTCCTGTCTTATCATCTGTTTAGGCTGCTTTTCTTTCCTGTCTACAAGCACACATCATTCAAAATGTCAATCGGTAGTTAGTGCATAGAGAGCTGATTTCTATTAGCAAGGATATCACAATAATTATAGAATACAAAATAATACAGCACCAGTGAGAAAAGGTTTAGCATTAGAGATGGTGCCATTTTCGCGTATTTGCTTACGCATTTTAAAATCGGTATGCTAATCATACGCATATTTTAATCTGTACACAAATGCGTACGCATAGCGTACAAATTGTTAAAATGCGTACGCATTAGTGTACTGATTAAAATATGCGTATGATTAGCGTACCAATTTTAAAATGCGTACGCAAATATGCGAAAATGGCACTTGAGCATGCTTGGCCGAGCATGCTCGCTCATCTCTATTTAGCATTAGTTAGATTTCACACAAAATGTGAGAGGAATGTGCTTTAGTTAAGGACTGTCCAGTCTATAATGCTAGATTGCGAACCAGATAATGTGACATTTTTCACCAAGTCTTCCTAATCTGACTCATAAAGAGGAGCATCAAAGGAACGTGTTAGTTCTTAATTTTTTGAGGGATAAACTGACAGATTTTTTTAGGAAGAATTTTCAGGGAAAATGTATGCATTATTCAATTTTTCTCATTTCTTTTGATATGCTGGGGTGTATCACAACCAGGTAGATGTTGTGGCTCTGAGCTCTGGGTCTCACATACCTAATCCCAAACGATCCTGGTCCACAATATCCTCCACAGAGTAAAAAAAAGTCTCTCGAGCCTTCCCCCAGTCCTCAGCTGTACTAGTGGAGAACTTTCTGTTATGCCTCAAGCTTCGTATGAGTTGCAGTCTACTCGAGGCCTAAAGCCAAGACCTCTATTTCAGCCCTCAGTGGCTTCTTTTACCAGCAGAACAGCCCAACTGTGTTTAAGGTCAGCGTCCTGTTCTTTCCAATGGTCCCCAAACTGCACTTACAGTACCTCACATACATGACAACCAGGGGGGTTGGACAATCTAACGTCAGACCCCAGGATTTTCAGCTCACTTGGAGGCCCTTAAACTGGGATTCTGCTTCCCACCACCATTGGATCTCTGGACATCTATAGAACCACTAGCATCAGTGTTCTGTCCTTGGTTTTCACTAAACATTGGTAGGAGAATTCACACGGTTTTCTGGAAAAACAGATTTGTACTTTTCCTTCTGCCTGGGAACAACTCAGGACTATCATTAGGAGGGTGAAGACTGATATCACAGGATAATATCTGGTGTTAGATACAAAGTGAAGCTGGACATCCACCAGCTTGCAAGTTCAGTGGAATAGCTATTTCCCACTACTTCACCACAGGCATGCTAGCTCAGCACCCATGTTCATTATAACATGAACAGAGGAATAAACCACTGCTAGAAACATATATATGCATGTACAATAGCTGAGGCCCATGAAAGTTTCATTAGTTTTGTCCTTATTATACTTTTAATCACCAAAACTGTTTATGGCTTGGTCAGGAAGAAAGTCCTAGATTATCGGGTGAGAGTAGTGCTTCGCTTATAATGGCAAACACTGTCGATTTTCATTCCCTTCTGTTTACTCTCGCTAGTCCTCATCTGCTAAGCAATTAGCCTGCACAGTGGACACTCAGCGACATGTGGTTTTCTTCTCATAATAGCATTATTAATAGCAAGAGTAATGTTTCATTATTTATATAGTCACTGTGATGGTTATAAAGCACAACTACATGATAAAATAAGCATGATCAGAATTACTCAGCTTACAAATTTGGGTAACAGGGTTGCAAGAGCTGTCTGAGGTCTTCAGATATATTTAGCAAACAGTTAAGACACTGGCCTAGATTTACTAATGTGTCTGTGCCACAAATGTGTCTAAATAAGTGGTGTCAAGTGCAGCTACAATCCTAAATAACACCATTTATTACACTGATAACTCTCTGAGTACACATACAGTTGTGCTTAAAAGTCTGGGCCTTTTTTTCAGAGAATATGAATGGTAACACAAAAACTTTTTTCCACTTATTTTTTCCATGAATGGAAAAAAAAGTTTTTGTGTCATCATTCATATTCTCTGAAAAAAAGGCCAAGACAGCCACAATTCTGCAGGGGTATGTAAACTTTTAAGCACAACTGTAATTTAGTAGATGGGTGTGAGGACCCAGAATTCAAAACACACATAGTGTGACGTGAAGTCTGGGGCCGAGCTGCAGTGTGGGCCAAATTCTATATCCACCCCACCCCCCAGCCCTACTGTAAACAGATATGTGGATGGACATTATTATATACAGTAGAATACAGCACCACATACCTCATCCATCCAGTGACATCTCCAGGGATGTAGACTCTTTCCTCAGCATCTTCATTCGGAGATAGGACCGCCATGATACCTTCTTTCAACCCATCTCTGCAGAGTTTCACAAAGAAAAATTTAGGTTCCTCATTTTACTATCATCCTCCCCCTCCTGATGCCTAAACACGGTCATCCTGCTGCCCCGCAATACTAAGGCCTCCTATAGTGCCCCCAGCAGTAACAAGGCCCCTCTATTATTATTATGGCCCCCTCTATATCATTATAATGGCCATTATAATAATAAAAGTCAAAGGGGTCCATTATAATAATACAGAGGAGGGTAATAATGATAATAATAATCATAATACAGAGGGGCCATTATGATAATAATACAGAGGGGCTGTTATAATGATAATAATAATAATAATACAGAGGGGCCATAATAATAATAATAATAATAATAATAATAATAATAATACAGAGGGTCCATTATAATAATAATACAGAGGGTCCGTTATAATAATAATAATAATAATACCCCCAGTGTCTGCCTTACATTAAAAAAATAAATAAATACTCACCTCTCTTCCTCACTCCATCACTGCTTCTGGCCTCTCTTTGTGTGTCCCGGCCCAGGCGGTCACGAACACTTTACTGTGACCTCCTGTGCCGCATCATCATGTCATCTCGTGAGACCCGGTGCAGGAGGTCACAGGGAGGTAATTGCAATCTCCTGCGCCGTTCTACTGCCTCATAGGCTTCGGGCCATAGGCTCCCATAGCCCTCATTTAGATGCCTGCTGCCCGGCGCCCACTGCAATTCGGGGCCCGGGGAAACCGCCCCCACGCCCCCCCCCCCACGCTACGCCACTGGTCAAGTGGCACATCTAATAATTTGCAGTCCACTGCTTGCCTTTAGGCAAGATCTGTCCCTAGGACCAGAGACACATAAAATGGCAGAAAGGAAGTGCATGCATGTCAGAGGTATATAAGATTCTGTGCCTGATAAAAGGATTGCTTATACACTGCTTTTGAAGATCACTAGAGTGTCTTTCCTTTCTGTAAGAGTGATATCCCCCTCTTTATCTGTTTTGTAAGTTCCAAAGCTGAAAAAAACATAGTTGGAATTAAGGGAATGGATGTCACAGCAGTACAGTTATTGCTTCCATTATGGAAGCACACACTAGTTTGTAATAGGTGCCGGGAGCAGGGAAACATACTCACCAGCGGGTCCGGCGCTCCTCTGTCTTCTCCTGCTGGCGCTGCACTGTCCTGACCTCGTACAGCGTCAGGACGTAGTCCGCGCACTATGACCTGACGCTGCACGCAGTCAGGTGACAGTGCAGCACTGGCAGGAGAAAACAGAGAAGTGTCGGACCCAGAGTGGAGCCGCGGCGCAGGAGAGGTAAGAGAGTTTTTTATTTTGTTCTGATGGGCTGATATGAGGTCTGGTGGGGCAGAGTGGGCTGATATGGGGGCACAGTGGGCTGATCTGAGGTCTGATGGGGGCACAGTGGGCTGATCTGAGGTCTGATAGGGGCACTGTGGGCTGATATGGGGGCACAGTGGGCTGATCTGAGGTATGATAGTTGCACAGTGGGCTAATATGGGGGCACAGTGGGCTGATATGAGGTCTGATGGAAGCACAGTGGGTTGATATGAGGTCTGATGGGGGCACAGTGGGCTGATCTGAGGTCTGATGGGGGCACAGTGGGCTGATCGAGGTCTGAGGCGGGCACAGTAGGCTGATCTGAGGTTTGATAGGGACACAGTGGGCTGATATGGGGGCACAGTGGGCTGATCTGAAGTCTGATGGGGGCACAGTGGGCTGATTTGAGGTCTGATGGGGCAGAGTGGACTGATATGGTGGCACAGTGGGCTGATAAGGGGGCTGATGGGCTGATCTGAAATCTGATATGGGGGCTGAGTGGGCTGATATGGGGGCTGAGTGGGCTGATTGGCTGATTTAAGGTCTGATGTGGGCTGAGTGGGCTGATCTAAGGTCTGATGGGGGTCTGAAAGGGCTGATCTGAGGTCTGATGGGGGTCTGATGTGATGTCCTGAAATTTATGGGGGTCTGATATGAGGTCTGATGAAAAATATTTTTTTCTTATTTTCCTACTCTAAAATCTGGGGTGCGTCTTTTTCATCGGGTGCGTCTTATAAAGCAAAAATACGGTATATCCCTTGATTGCACTCAATATTATATCCTGAAGAGGTATGGCTTGCATATTCTCAATATTCAAACAGACCTGGCATTGAGCATTCATCTGTTTCAGAGTCTATAGTGTTGGATACTTACAGTGGGGATGCACAACAATTTAGTTGCTGCTGTACACTAGACATCACAATCCAAAAAATTCCCCTAGGAGGGAGCCTCGGGGTATTATATATGCATAATCTATTTAATCAAAGTCCTTTGATTAACAAAAAACCCTTTAGGGATCCTCCAAAATCTAAATAAAACATTATTAGAAATTATTAATTGTTCAATATACTAATAGAGAATAAAGTTAAAATTATCAGTTGTTTTTAAATCCTTAAAGGGTTTCTGTCACCAGATCTGGGCATATTAAACAGGATGACATTTGCAATGTGCAAATGTCACCTGATGCCCAATCTGGTATTGTTTTTTACATCGGTGCCCCCGTTTTTGTGAAAAAAGCATTTTTATATTATGCAAATTAGGCTTACTAGGTGCAAGGGGCGGTTACCCTGCACCTAGTAAGCGCCGTTTCCCTACCTCCTGGCACGCCTCCATAGTCTTGATTGACAGGGCCAGGCAGCTTGTTCGCTCTTCTGCCGGCCCTGTCCTCGCTACAAATCCCGCGCCTGCGCCGTGCGGAAGAAAATCGGCGCAGGCGCAGTGGGTGCCGCTGGCCGCCGGGCTCCCGGCTACCTCACTGCGCCTGCGCCAATGACGTCAGAGTACACCTGGCATCATCGGCGCAGGCGCAGTGAGGTAGCCGGGAGCCCGGCAGCCAGCGCCACTCACTGCGCCTGTGCCGATTTTCTTCCGCACGGCGCAGGCGCGGGATTTGTAGCGAGGACAGGGCCGGCAGAAGAGCGAACAAGCTGCCTGGCCCTGTCAATCAAGACTATGGAGGCGTGCCAGGAGGTAGGGAAACGGCGCTTACTAGGTGCAGGGTAACCGCCCCTTGCACCTAGTAAGCCTAATTTGCATAATATAAAAATGCTTTTTTCACAAAAACGGCGGCACCGATGTAAAAAACAATACCAGATTGGGCATCAGGTGACATTTGCACATTGCAAATGTCATCCTGTTTAATATGCCCAGATCTGGTGACAGAAACCCTTTAAATAATTTGTGCCCTAGCCAGGGTCACTGTGAATACTTGTCCAGGAAGTGTTAGGGAGGGGGGAGACCACTGTATATATAGAGTGAACTCACTCAAAAAGTAATTACATTTCTAGGCAGGAATATAACAGTCAGTACCTGCTGTGACAGAAATTGTACTGTTGAACTTGTATTGTTCACTCATACAGTCGCTACTAACCCCTTAATTTTGTTATACTGTAGTTGGGGTCAGTTCGCAATCAGTCAGAGTGAGAGACTCTCTGTTCAAACCCACAGCGTGGAGTGATGCCGCAGGTAGGGCTGTAATGCGATAATTTCCTTTTACTGGCAAATACCTTCCACACTTTAGTCAGCCATTCACCTCACTGTCTGGCAGGAAATTGCACCCTGCGATCGAGTGTAAGGATCGCTGTACTGAAATAGGGCTCACTGAAGCATTTCCCTCATGAACACTGACTGTTTTCTGCGATTCGATCTAGTTCTCTTCCTCACCTACTTGACCCTACTACAAGCACTGACTGTTTACTGAGGTCCTGTCTAATTCTCTCCCTCACCTATTTCACACACCTGATTAGGGATAACAACTGCTTAAAACCTCACACTATAGCCCTCCCGACATGTTTCACCGCATGTTGCGGCTTCGTCAGGGGAAAAGGGTTATATTCTTATAGGCTTATAACCCTTTTCCCCTGAATAAGCCGAAACATGTCGGGAGGGCTATGCTTCAGTGAGCCCTGTTTTAGTACAGCGATCCTTACACTCGATCGCAGGGTGCAATTTCCTGCCAGCCAGTGAGGTGAATGGCTGACTAAGGTGTGGAAGGTATTTGCCAGTAAAAGGAAATTATCGCATTACAGCCCTACCTGAGGCATCACTCCAGGGCCGGCCTTAGGGTAGATGGCGCCCTGTGCGAAACTTTCTCTCGGGCGCCCCCCCCCCGAGTGACAGTACTAACGTCATACAGTATAGAGCTATAAATACAGTGCAGAGATATATAGAGTGATATAGGTAGGTAGAGTAAGACAGTATATATATATATATATATATATATATATGTATTTATAGCTCTCTATACTGTTCTATATTACACTATATATCTCTGCACTGTACAGTCATGGCCAAAAGTTTTGAGAATGATACAAATATTAATTTTTACAAAGTCTACTGCTTCAGTTTTTATAATGGCAATTTGCATATACTCCAGAATGTTATAAAGGGTGATCAGCTTAACAGCAATTACTTGCAAAGTCAATATTTGCCTAGAAAATGAACTTTATCCCCCAAAACACATTTCAACATCATTGCAGCCCTGCCTTAAAAGGACCAGCTAACATCGTTTCAGTGATTGCTCCATTAACACAGGTGTGGGTGTTGATGAGGACAGGGCTGGAGATCAATCTGTCATGATTAAGTAAGAATGACACCACTGGACACTTTAAAAGGAGGCTGGTGCTTGGCATCATTGTTTCTCTTCTGTTAACCATGGTTATCTCTAAAGAAACACGTGCAGTCATCATTGCACTGCACAAAAATGGCCTAACAGGGAAGAGTATCGCAGCTAGAAAGATTGCACCTCAGTCAACAATCTATCGCATCATCAAGAACTTCAAGGAGAGAGGTTCCATTGTTGCCAAAAAGGCTCCAGGGCGCCCAAGAAAGACCAGCAAGCGCCAGGACCCTCTCTTAAAAGTGTTTCAGCTGCGGGATCGGGCTACCAGCAGTGCAGAGCTTGCTCAGGAATGGCAGCAGGCAGGTGTGAGTGCATCTGCACGCACTGTGAGGCGGAGACTCTTGGAGCAAGGCCTGGTCTCAAGGAGGGAAGCAAAGAAGCCAATTCTCTCCAGAAAAAACATCAGGGACAGATTGATATTCTGCAAAAGGTACAGGGAGTGGACTGCTGAAGACTGGGGTAAAGTCATTTTCTCTGATGAATCCCCTTTTCGATTGTTTGGGACATCTGGAAAACAGCTTATTCGGAGAAGTCGAGGTGAGCGCTACCACCAGTCTTGTCTCATGCCAACTGTAAAGCATCCTGAAACCATTCATGTGTGGGGTTGCTTCTCAGCCAAGGGAATCGGCTCTCTCACAGTCTTGCCTAAAAACACAGCCATGAATAAAGAATGGTACCAGAATGTCCTCCGAGAGCAACTTCTCCCAACCGTCCAAGAGCAGTTTGGCGATCAACAATGCCTTTTCCAGCATGATGGAGCACCTTGCCATAAAGCAAAGGTGATAACTAAATGGCTCAGGGAACAAAACATAGAGATTTTGGGCCCATGGCCTGGAAACTCCCCAGATCTTAATCCCATTGAGAACTTGTGGTCAATCATCAAGAGACGGGTGGACAAACAAAAACCTACAAATTCTGACAAAATGCAAGCATTGATTGTGCAAGAATGGACTGCTATCAGTCAGGATTTGGTCCAGAAGTTGATTGAGAGCATGCCAGGGAGAATTGCAGAGGTCCTGAAGAAGAAGGGTCAACACTGCAAATATTGACTTGCTGCATTAACTCATTCTAACTGTCAATATAAGCTTTTGTAACTCATAATATGATTGCAATTATATTTCTGTATGTGATAAAAACATCTGACAAACACACATAAAAACCAGAGGGCAGCAGATCATGTGAAAATATAATATTTGTGTCATTCTCAAAACTTTTGGCCATGACTGTATTTATAGCTTTCTATATTGAAATGTAACCTAATATAGCGCACATACCTCTTACATCCAGTGACGTCTCCTCTAATATAGATCTTCTCTTTCCTCATCTTCTCCTTTCAGACCAGACGCCATTTTTCAGCCATTTCTCATCTCTGCAGTTTGACAAAAAAAAATCTTAGTTTACACAGTGTCCTAAAATAACTGCGCCCAGCAAATAGTGTTCCGTAATAGTACGCCCAGTAATATAGTAAACATAACACTCCCCAGAAATAACTGCGCTGATACTGTGCCAGGGTGCCCCCACAGTAATAGTGCCCCCCACAAGTCCCAACTAATAATTCTCTGCCAGAGTGCACTTGTTAGTAATAGTGCCCCCAACAGTACTGTAAGTAATGTCCCCACTGTGCCCCAGAAGTAATAATGCTTCCAATGTGCCAGTAAGAAGTGCCCCCCAATAATGTGCCAGAAGTTCCCCCCATTGATTCCCCCCCAAAATCATGTGCCAGTAAAAAGTGTCCCACCCCCATAGATGCCCCCCAAATTATGTGCCAGTAAGAAATGCCTCAGTGCCCCCATGTGCCAGTAAGAAATGCCCCAGTGCCCCCATGTGCCAGAAAAATGCCCCCAGTGCCCCCATGTGCCAGTAAAAATGCCCCCAGTGCCAGTAAAAATGCCCCCAGTGCCCCCATGTGCCAGTAACAATGCCCCCAGTGCCAGTAAAAATGCCCCCAGTGCCAGTAAAATGCCCCCAGTGCCAGTAAAATGCCCCCAGTGCCCCCATGTGCCAGTAAAAATGCCCCAGTGCCAGTAAAATGCCCCCAGTGCCAGTAAAATGCCCCCAGTGCCAGTAAAAATGCCCCCAGTGCCAGTAAAAATGCCCCCAGTGCCCGCATGTGCCAGTAACAATGCCCACAATACCCCCATGTGCCAGTAAAATGCCACTATGTGCCAGTAAAATGCTCCCATGTGCCAATAAAAATGCCCCCAGTGCCCCCTTGTGCCAGTAAAAATGCCCCCAGTGCCAGTAAAATGCCCCCAGTGCCCCATGTGCCAGTAAAAATGCCCCATGTGCCAGTAAAAATGCCCCAGTGCCAGTAAAATGCTCCCATGTGCCAATAAAAATGCCCCAGTGCCCCCTTGTGCCAGTAAAATGCCCCCAGTGCCAGTAAAATGCCCCCAGTGCCCCCATGTGCCAGTAAAATGCCACTATGTGCCAGTAAAAATGCCCCCAGTGCCCCCATGTGCCAATAAAAATGCCCCCATAAAAAAAATAAACACTTACTTACTTACCTCCATGGAGCCGGCAGCGATGCGATGCAGGCCTCTTCCGGCCTGTGTCCCGCGCTGTACGGCTCAGGCGGCACGATGACGTCATCGTGCCGCCTGAGCTGGCCTCTGATAGGCTGCAGGCCTAGGGCCTGCAGCCTATCAGAGGAACGGGCAGGGAAGACGCCTCTCCCTCCCCTGCCCCGCATCTCCAAAGGCAGACTATGGAGATGAGCGCTTCCACAATGGAAGCGCTCATCTCCCTCTGCCCCACCGCCGCCCCCAACTGTGCGGCACTTGCAGGGCACGGCCGGGCCATTAAGGGGGCGCTCTGGCAGGGCGCCCCCTTAAGTGGCCGGGAGTGAAGCGCCCTGTGCAACCGCACGGGTCGCACACCCCAAAGGCCGGCCCTGCATCACTCCACGCTGTGGGTTTGAACAGAGAGTCTCTCACTCTGACTGATCGCAAACTGACCCCAACTATAACAAAATTAAAGGGTCAGTAGCGACTGTATGAGTGAACAATACAAGTTCAAACCTCCAGTATCACCAACTATAATAACAAATAACTCTACCACCTGTGACAGTACAATTTCTGTCACAGCAGGTACTAACTGTTATATTCCTTCCTAGAAATGTAATTACTTTTTGAGTGAGTTCACTCTATATATACAGTGGTCTCCCCCCTCCCTAACACTTCCTGGACAAGTATTCAGAGTGACCCTGGCTAGGGCACAAATTATTTAAGGAATCAAAAACAACTGATAATTTTAACTTTATTCTCTATTAGTATATTGAACAATTAATAATTTCTAAATAAAAGTTACGTTTTATTTAGATTTTGGAGGATCCCTAAAGGGGTTTTTGTTAATCAAAGGACTTTGATTAAATAGATTATGCGTACACTAGACATCACTTAAATTGTTGGTGGTTTTCATATATTGTCATAACCTACCCCTTTAACATTATTGCTACATCTGGCGCCCTATACACTATAAGACAAATACCCTAAACAGTGGTTGTTCAATATGTAGAATGATTATTATAATTACATGTCCCTTTTATTAACATTATTATGCCTTAACTTTGCAAATGGTGTTATATCTGTTGTGTAGCCCTGATTTATACAAGGATGTTGTTGCCAGGTTTGCAAGTGTCATGTTTGTGTGAGCAACAAACGCTCCTGGCGCTGCGGCTCTTGCGGACTCTCATTATCTCACAGCAGTAGTTTACAAGCTCAGCCTCAGACCCATTAATTTGCACCAAAAGGGCGCCTGTCATTTCAGCGCAAACAACCCCTGCTTCGTACTGTGTTTACTCACTCTCATCTTTCAGTCATTAAGACTTTCACTTTATGACACCTTACATACGGTACATGTTTACTGCAAGGAATGTTTTTCACTGCTGGCTGTATTTCTCTGTAGCACAGACAAGGCGGTTACTTTTAGCCCAATTTCAACAAGGTGAAATAGAATTTATGATGTTTTATCACTCACTACAGTGTGATAATGATGAATTAGCCCACCAGTCACAGCAGGTTACACAAAATAAATCCATTCCTTCTAATTCTAATTGCATTTTAAAGTGTCTCCTTAGCAGTGCCAGTGCAGCTGGTCCACCCAAGAACAAGGGGAGTGTCTTAGACTACTAATACACAGTGTACAGAAATGGAGAGGGGACTGAGAATCAGAGAAAGCAAGCCAGAAAAATTAAAAAAGGGGGACACCTGGGGTTGAAACAGTACATAATAATTATTGTGAACATCTGATGGTGAATTACATGGTTGCATTAATACATAGATTTGCTTAAGAATTGCTTAAGATTTGAAGGCAGCAATACAATCTGAACTTTTTTAAAATTGTATAATAAAGAATGTTGTATTATCGTTATAATGATGCAGGACCACTTTGTGAAGTTTCTCCCACTTTGTACTAGTTAAAAATGTATCTGTGCTTCTAGAACAGAAAGTATAGTAACTGTCATTTATCTCACATGTGGCTACTTTCTCTATCATCAGGACCGCCTAAGGGCTTATGCACACGTCCGTTGATCAGCCTTTCCATGCATTGGGGACCGCAAACAACGGGTCTGCAATATGTGGGCACCGGCCGTTGGCTCACCACATCACGGATGTAGACCCATTCACTTGATCTGGAAGGTGCAGTGCAGAACAGAGGCACAGAACCCCACGGAAGCACTACAGAGTGCTTCTGTGGGGTTTCTGTCCGTGCCTCCACACCGCAAAAAAATAGAACATGTTCTATTTTTATTTTTTTTGCAGTGTTGACGGATCACAGACCCATTCAAGATGATGCACAGATGTTGCCGCTGCATTGGGGACCGCAAATTGTGTCCACCATTGCATGGAATGGCCGATCAACAGCCGTGTGCAAGAGGCCTTAGGGTGTGTTCACATGGTGGATTTCTCAATCCAAAAAAATCTATCTGCGGCGGAAATCCGAGGCTGATCCTTGGATGTCTGCCATGGATTTGCAGTTGTACATGCTGCAGATTTGCACCTCAATCAATAAGCATTGCAATCCTTTTTCTTTTTCATCAGCAGGTGGCATACACTTTGTTTTCTTGTGCGAACGTACCCTCTGGATCGTCGCCTTCCCTCTTTTAAAGAGGTTTATAAAGATTCTCTCAGTTTTTAGTTTTATTCCACCCCAAATGTGTTTGACCTAATTAAATAATCATGTTCACCCGGTCCCTACCTCTGGTTGCATTCAGCATTCTTATAGTACCAGGACAGTTTACTTCCAGCTGGGCTATGCAAAGGGTCATGTGCACTACTGCAGTCAGTAACTGACCTCAGCAGTGACATGTTCCCGAGCGGCATATCACTGTGTCACATAGGCCAGTCATTAGCTGCAATGTGTCTCCCCATCTATATCCTTGAGGGAAGTAAACAATTCTGAGATCAGAAGGTTGCTGGATGCAGCCATAGAGTATGGTTCTTTCATAGGGTCAAACATGTAAGAGGGGGCTAACCAAAAGGGAATGCTGGGAAACCCCTTTTAGTGTTCTTGGAAGTTACACACATTCAATAATATCCCACGTTCCCTGTTTTCGATGGGCAAAGTCATACTTGTTTTAATCTATGCATGTAGAGTTTGAAACATGATTTGCTGTCATTGACTAAATGGAATATGTCAGATAGATCAGAGCCTCAGGGTATGGCCACACACTCAGGTTTCTGCATGCAGTTTTGGAAGCCAAAATCAGGAGTGGATCATAGAAGCAGAGAAAATATAAAAGACAGATACAACTTCTCTTCTTTTTTTTTTAATTCACTCTTGGTTTTGGCTTATGATTTGAAAAAGTTCAACAACTTGAAAACCAAGGATTGTTGGAAGTGTACCGTAATATGAACACAACTTCTACTCAGAAACTCATATGTAGTACCCCAGACCTGTGGATATTAGTTTTGTAAATGGTTTGTAGTATAATGTAATGTAATGTCATGCCATACACTTTGTTCATCAACAGATGGGGTACGGTTGGCAACAGATATGGGACTTACTCTTGGTTATTCTTACTCTTGGTTGGAGTGGGCTAGTCTGACTTCCTGCTAAAGGAGAGGCAAAGCTAGTTAGAGAGTTAGAAAGTGGAGAGAGAGGAAGGAGGGAGCCTGCGATCCAGCTACCGCTCCTCCAGGACATGAGGACCTCAGAGTCAGCTCATCTAGGAGGACCACTACCCCAGACTGCAGGGTCCTAGACTGCAGAATAATTATAGGCCATGGCATATTTTTGTCAGCAGAGCAATCAAGCTATACAGACTCCGCTGCAAGGTGAGGGGAAACACATTAAGACATCACCACTAAGCTCGAGCTTTGGGCCATAGATCCTAAGTCAATTCAGTAAAAAACTTAGTTGTTAGCTGTTTCCGTACAGCATTTAAATGTATGGCAGCTGAAAGACCTTATTGACTTATGATGGGGTTTGTCAGGTTTTACTGAGGAAAAATAGCAGAGGCCTCTGAAACAGATGTGGAAACTCTTAGTTCTCAGTATGGTGTATCCATGTGCGTGTCTATAGTACATTTTGTGTTGTATTGTTCCTGTACTGTGTGCTGCATTGTATGTCTGTTCCCCCTTATGTCATTGTACTTTCTATGTGCTCTATTTCCTTTTGCTGTATTTGTGCCAGAGGATTTCCTACTGTTTGATTGTACATTATGTACAAATGTGTGTGCCATGTAGCTAATGGAACGAAAGAAGATGAAAGTCAGCGAGCAGGCAGGAATCTGTATTATAACTGATAAGACTGGTGGAATATATACAGCATGTTAGAAATTTTGAAGTGAATGAGGAGTGCACTGGGCAAGTGTGGCTACCACTCTATTCACTTCTATGCCGAGTCAGCTGAGCGAGCATTTGGTTATTTTTTGGCAGTCCTACAGAAATGAATAGAGGGACACATGCATGTCTGCTCGCCTCTCACTTGGGGGGTCCTGTTCTGGAGATAGGTGTCAATCCCATAGGTGGCACCTAAACCTATCAGACAATGCCACCAATGTCTAAAATGAGACAACCTCTTTAAGGACCTATAACATTTTTCTCCCTTTGTGTGGTCATAACTTTATTTTTTCTTCAATTTGTAGTTTTTTTAGGAACCATTTTGGGATACATATAATGTATTAAATAACTTTTATTATTTTAATGTTAGGAGTGAATATTAGAAAATCAACAATTATAACATTATTTTGTGGGATTTGTTATTACAGTGTTCACTTTGTCTTATAAACAATATAACTATTCTGTGGGTCAGTATGGGTATAGAGAGGGCAAATTTATGTTTTTTTTTTTTTTTTTTACTATACTTGCATAATAAACACACTTGTTTTTACTAAATAATCAGTTTTTGTGTTGTTGCTGCAGTGACCCATGGGGGAGTATGTGGAGGGGGAAAGGGGGTGGCAGTTATAGCTTTAAAGATGGTTGTAGTACTCACAGGTCACAGTGGCAATTTTCTCCTCCGGCTCTCCCTGGGTCTGGGCAGTGACAGGACAGAGCACCCATTCTTCCCTCTGGGCACTCCCTGGACTTATGGCTCCTGCCTCGTGGTGGTTGGAGTGCCCTTTATGTAGTGTTTATGTAGGGTTTTGCCTGGATACAGAGCAGGAGAGCCCTGAGTCCCTGCCTTGATCAACCAGAACCCTGATAGAAAAAGACGAGCAGGATTCTTCTGTGGGAGTGGTACAATGGTCGGTGAAACGTGGTCTGAAACCCCATAGGAAAGCTCTGAAGACAGAAGAGTCCATCTTGCTTGCTTGCCAGCTTAAGTCTCTAGTAGTGAAATATCAGGAGACCAAAAGTACAGTTGAAAAATCCACAGACACCTGGTGTTTCCTACTCTGTTCAGGGAGATGGTCATGAAGGCTTTGCATGATGAATACGGGCATCTTGGGGCTGAGAAAACAGATGGTTTTGTGGCGACATACTCTACTGGCAAAGAATTGGAGTGGAAGAAGGAACAAGGCCCGGCATGAGCTCAGAGTTCGATGACAACAGCCACAAGATGGAGCCGATTCAAACCCATGACCTCCAAGGTCGAAGGCATCAATAAGGAGTCAGTTCAGTGATTTGTGTGTCTGCATTAACAGCACAGGCCTAATTTCATCTTCATGGACGACAATGCACAAGCTCATCAGGGTCACAACATTAGGGAAGGGCTGTTGGAGACTGGGGTACTACAAATGCAGTGGCCTGTACTTTCTCAAGACCTGAATTATATTGAAAACCTATGGGATCAGCTGAGTTGCTGTGTAGAGGCTCGTAACTCTGTAACGCAGAACCTAAATGACCTGAGGGCCACCCTTCAAGAAGAGTGGGATGCCATGCCTCAACAGACAAGTCGACTTGTGAACAGCATGAGACGTAGTTGTCAAGCTGTAATTGATGTTCAAGGCCATATGACAAGTTTTTGAGACATTGACATTTTTTTGTGGGGGTATACCCACCACTAGTGGTGGCTTTTGTTTCAATAAATAGTTTGAGATGGGGAAATCACCATTGCATGCTTCTACTTAAATGTCCTACAATCATGATATAATATCACTGGAGCGGGAACTTATATATTTTCCATATATTTAACTCAAAAGCCAAATTTCCCTAACTTTATGAGAGTGGTGTATTTACTGAATATATAGTAATTATGAGAAAAACAAATTCATAAATAGAATACAGTTATATAGCTAACATACATAGATACGTATATATGCATATCTATCTATAGATAGATCTACATACATGTATACTTATATATCCACAAACATACATAGAAGTACACTTACATTTCTGTTGACATGAGGCATAGTAGAAGTCCCTGCTCTATTAGGAGCACTCAGTATGATCCTGAATAGGCCTTCTTGTGATGTTGTGTGGGGGAGGGGAAGAGAGACTACGGGACACCAAGTTTGCTAGGAAAGGAGGTGAGAGGAGGGGGCACCAGGAAGTGGAGGGGAGAGCACCTAAGGAGGAAATACAAGAGAGGGGATACAGCAAGGGCGTTGCTAGGCTAAAACATTCAGGGCCTTCCTCAGGATGGCAATACAATGGAATCTAATGCACTAGAAGAGCTGAAGGACCTGTGATGACATCACAGTCCATGTGATCAGTGCAAAACGCAGTGGTTGAGGACCTGTGATGATGTCACCATCATGCGACCAGTGCAGGAGAGGATGGAGTTCAGCAGTGAAGAGAAGGCCTGGGGAAGAAGCTGTGGTAAGGTCTCCTACATGAGGAAAGGTAAGTGAAGGGGTAGATTCTCAGTATGAGAGGCAAAGTAATGCTGGGAGTTGTGGTTATTTAACTGAGACTGTATGTTAGGGCTAAAGGGAGGGATGTTATTTACATGGGACTGTATGTTGGAGTGGGGTGGAGTGATGTTATTTACATGGGACCGCATGTTGGAGGTGGTTGGGGTAGGGCGATGTTATTTACATGGGACTGTGTGTTGGAGGTGGCTGGGTAGGGGATGATATTATTTACATGGCACTGCATGTTGATGTTGGCTGTGGGAGGGAGTAATGTTATTTACATGGGACTGTTTTGGAGGTGGCTGGGGAGGGGTGATGTTATTTACATGGGAATGTATGTTGATGGTGGCTGTGGGAGGGGGTAATTTTATTTACATGGGACTAAATGTTGAGGGGATGATGTTATTTATATCGGACTCCATGTTCAAGGCGGCTGGGGAGGGGGCGATGCTATTTACATGGGACTGAATGTTGAGTAAATGATGTTGTTTACATGGGATTGCATGTTGGAAGTGGCTGGGGATGGGGTGATATTATTTACAAGGGACTGTATGCTATGGGCAGCTGGTAAGGGGGTGATGTTATGTACATGGGACTGTGTATTGGAGAGGCTGAAGGGAGGGAAGTGATGTTATTTACATGGGAATTTATTTTGGGGGGGCTGTAGATAGCGAGGGATGTTATTTACATGGGACTGTATATTTGAGGAGGCTGAAGAGATGGTGTGATGTTATTTACATGGGACTGTATAGTGGAAATTATAATTTCTGAGGGCAGAAAAGGGAGGAACATAACTAGAGGGGGCACTGCCCGCACTTCAGGGCGAGCATTATAACAGTAAGGGGCATTATAACTACTGGGGGCACTGTGGGGACATTTTATTACAGGGGACATTAGGCATTCTTATTATTATTGGGAGAGCTATAAGAGTGACTTATAGATCTGTGAGGGCCTTATTTCTACTAAGGGTCTGTAGAGATCTTATTACCACTAGGGGAACAATGGGGGGCTTATTTCTACTGGGGCTCTGTGAGGGCATTATTAATACTGGAGGGCTCTTCTACTAGTGGGGGCACTCTTGTAGAGCATTATCACTGTTGGCGGAACTGTAGGGGGCAGTTATACTAATGAGGGCATTCTAGAAGGGAATTACTATTGGTGGGACTTTGAGGAGCACTATTACTATGGGGGGGACTATCTGTATGGTACTACTTTTTCTTCAGAATAGTATTTTGGGGGTATTGGGGAGCACAGCGAGCAGCAGGATAACACTGTTGGGACTCCAGGTAGGGGGATGATGATGAGAAAAGTGAAGAAGCTAAGATGTCTGTGTGTCAAACTCTGCAGAGTCGAGGCACAGCTGAAAGAAGTTGTCTGGACCAAATGGAGAAGATGATGACAGAGAAGATCTACATCAGAGGAAATGTCACCTGGGAGGCACTGGATGTGATAGGTATGTGCTGCTATACAGCAAGTACGGTAAAATGAGGTGTGCGGGGGGAGGGTCAACTTACAGAATAGGGCTGTATTCATTGGGGCTTGGGCCCAGATTCTTTTGAGACCCTAGCAACGCCCCTGAGAGACAGTAAAGAAAGAAGCAGGGCTGGAGAGCAGAGGTTACCTAGAAGGGGAAAACCTTATCAATTGAGCTGAGGACCTGGATGCTGGAAGCTGGCAGCTTTTTTTCTGCTGACACCTCCTAGTTATGTAGTGTTAGAGGTTCTGTTAGAGACAGAAGCATCCTGTAAAGCCCATATGCTGCAGCCTCCATGAGCTCAGAACTTCTAATACAAGAAGAAAAATAATCTAAACGCAGCTGTGAGAAATGGAAGCAGTAGGGAAGTTGGCGCCCCCTGGACTATGCAAGTGTATCGTGTTCTGTGAGATCACACAGGTCGCAAACCCAAGACCTGCCCCTTCTCCCGGTCCCTTTCTGAGCTCAGGCCCCAAAGCAGCCATTTCCCCTGCTTCCCTGGTAGCTATGCCACTGCTGCTGCCTTTAGGGAGCTAATAGTGTGTGCTCAGCCTCGCTGGAAGATTCCTAGCTGGCATTATTTGTCCCAAAAAGCCATTCCTGACTTATACTCTAATATGGTGGACAATGTGAGCCTATCGCTGTGATTCTCACTGTGCTGCAAGGTTCACACCATGGTGGACACCTAGTGCAGCTCTTACGGGCGAGGGAAGTACATACATGTCTTTCACAAGGTAAATGTTTTTTTTTTTTTCTGGCAGTGGCAAGGCAGTACCCTGGCAATGAGGCCAGGTCCTTTTGACACAATTATGTTGGCCTGGTTCCCACACCAGGCACTTATCCGCCTCCTTCTCCTCCATGGAAACGTTCCCCTCCCCAACTGCCACTGGGCACAGGGTCGCTATGAGAAAGCATGAGACGTGTGCCGACGGGGTGTCTTTTTAAACACTCTGTATGATAACACTGTCAAATATGTGTTTACCTATAGCTATGTATGTCAGTGTCATTCAGACATCATTTACTATTGCTGACATTGGGTTCCTGAGCTTTTTGAGGGGGTATGGTGGAGGGAGGCTAGAGGCGGTTATATACCAACTCTCATTGCAATTGGAGCAACTTTGGTTTGGCCCAAATCGATTTGGGTCGAAACCGAACCGAAAAAATTTGGTGAACCGGACCTGAACCAAATCTCAACCTGTTCCTCTCATCTCTAACTCACATGATAAAAACTACACATTCATACATAAGCAAAGAGACTTCAGCTATTCCATTAACCCATTCCACCAAGGGTGGGTCTTTAAAGGGATTGTCTCACGAAAAATATTCTACAGTTTTTAAACCAGCACCTGGTTCTGAATACTTTTATAATTGCATGTAATTAAACATTTAGCATAGCCACTGAGTTATTCAATATAATCTATCTGTATTGCACCACCTGCTGTTTGTTTTTCTCCCTTATTTCTTTGTCCAGCTCACTGAGATGGCCGCACATGATCAGTTTAATCCTTCAACTGCCTCCTGAGTTGTGATAGGGAAAGAGCTACTGCTGAATTGACTCGCCCCCTTAACTGCAGCAGAAAAGACACTCCCTTTGAGCTGCCAGCTTGATATAAATCTATCAGAGCGATGAATGGGGAATTAATATACATGAATGATCCGAGGCTGTTACACAAGTTCCTATGGAGATATGGCTATATAGGAACATAATGTAATCCTCATAGACTCCAATGCTAGTGCATTGGGGTCTGTGGGAGATGAAATCTGTTCCCTATGGTACCTAAAAAAAAAGAGTAAAATAAAAAAGTTTAAAAAAAATTAAAAAATATAAAAATTCAAATCACCCCCATTCCCAAAAATCAGAATAAAAATACATAAACAATAAAAAATAAACATAATGGCTGCCTGTACCATCTCCCCACTACATCATATGCTATATTAAATGGTAACATTAGAAAGTGAAGCTTGTCCCTGCAAAAAACAAGCCCTCCTATGGCTATGCGAAGAAAAAAATAAATAAGTTATGGCCCGAAAGGCAGGGAGTGAAAAACAAAATGCAAAAAAAGGGTTAAAACTCATTTTAAGTGTAGCATCATGTATGTTGTATATCCTGTTACTTGCATGGATTGTAAACAGCAATATGAAGGTTGTACATCTCGACCACTCTAAAAACATATTAGCGAGCACATTACTGGTGCCTTTTCAGACTCAAAGAATTACAACAGCCAATGTCAAGTGTATCACAACACTTTAACCCCTTCCTGACATCTGCCATACATGAATGTTGGATGTCAGGTGTTTAAAGATTTTCATACAGTATACACACGCGGCTAATGTCCGCTATAGTAGTAATGCAGACCACAGACATTTAACCCCTCTGATGCCATGATAAAATTGACCACGGTGTCTGAGAGGGATACATTCCAGAAGCGTGCGCTTTTGGGTAATGAATAGAGATGAGCGAGCATACTCGTCCGAGTTTGGTGCTCGTTCGAGTATTAGGGTACTCGTAAGTGCTCGCTGCTCGGACGAGTATCTCGCCATGCTCGAGGAAATGGCAACTTCCGTATCGTGCATTTTTGGCTCCTATAAACTCAGCCAATCACAAGCCAGGAGACTCTGCGTTACACCCAGCATCACGTGGGGCCCTTACATGTCGATAGCAGGGGTTGGCTGGCCTGATCAGGTGACCCTGGAATATACTACTGACTGGCCGCGGTGCTCGGCTCAGATGCTGTCTGGATGTCGTTAGGGTTAGAGCTGCTGCGTTTCAGGGAGAGTGTTAGGGCCTGCATTTAGTTTTCTGTTAGGCAGGAATCACCCACAAAGAACCCAACAGCCCTTCTAAGGGCTACAAGAGATTTTTTTTTGTCTCCTGGCTTGGCTGGCTGGCTGGCACTAGTAGTGCAGCTATCGCCATATATAACCCCCTTTTTTTTTTTTTATGTTATATCTCAGTGATACAAATCCATTTCACACAGCTGCGTGGAACCATTCTGTGTGTCACAGTTCAGTACACTCACTCCAATCCGTATTTTCTGTCCAGGTGACACTTTCTGTACGTCACTTAATACAACCAGTCTTTTGCTGTCACGTATATAGCTTGATCCCAAAAATCTCTGTGCGACATTTGTCTGGGTCGCAGTCAAAATAGCCACCGTCAGCAGGGTGTCAGTTAGCTCTACAATAGTTTCTGCACGTCACGTTCCCAAAAAACAAAACTAAAAAAAAAATATATAAAAAAATTAGTTTTTTTTGTTGTTTTAGCTCAGTGATACAAATCCATTTCACACAGCTGCGTGGAACCATTCTGTGTGTCACAGTTCAGTACACTCACTCCAATCCGTATTTTCTGTCCAGGTGACACTTTCTGTACGTCACTTAATTCAACCAGACTGAACAAGTTTGTGGGTTTCAGTACAGCAGGCCCATTTATTTTTTTATATAATACACTTATATACAGAAAATGTTGAACCCCAGGGCTAAGGGTCGAGGACGAGGGCGTGGGCGTGGGCATTCAATTACTGCAGGGGGCAGAGGCCGTGGTCCTGGGCAGGGTGAGACAGTACCTGCTGATGAGGGAGCAGGGGAACGCCGCAGAGCTACACTCCCTAGCTTCATGTCTCAACTTACAGGGACACGTGGTAGAGGACTGTTGAAACCACAACAGTGTGAACAGCTGATGTCGTGGATTGCGGACAATACTTCAAGTAATTTGTCCACCAGTCAGTCTTCCACGCAGTCCACCTATGTTACCCAAGGGAGCACTCCTCTGGCTCCTCCACCTCAACCTCCTTCCCCCCAGTCTGCCCCTCCCAGGAAAATTTGGAATGCGATCCGGCATACTCTCAGGAACTGTTTTCTGGACCCATCCCAGAGTCACAAACCACTTCTCAGGTTGCTGCTGACCTCGTTCCCGATGCCCAAGTTTTCCAACTGTCGCAGTCTGTGGGTGATGATGATGATGATGATGATGACAATGTTGAGTTAGTGGAAGAAGTTTGTAAAGAGGTGTCGGACGATGAGGAGACACGGTTGTCAGACAGTGGTGAACTTGTTGTCAGGGCAGGAAGTCCGAGGGGGGAGCAGACTGAGGAATCGGAGGATGACGAGGTGACTGACCCAAGCTGGGTTGATAAGCCGAGTGAAGACAGTGCTTCTGAGGCGGAGGCGAGTGCTGCACCAGAACAGGTTGTAAGAGGCAGTGGTGTGGCCAGAGGGAGAAGCAGGGCCAGAGCTGGTACATCAACAGCAACTGTTTCACGTAGTGAAGCTCCCGTGGCGAGGACTAGATGTTCGCAAGTCTGGAGGTTCTTTAAAGAAAGTGAGGATGACGGACGGACTGTGGTGTGCAACCTGTGCCACACCAGGATTAGCAGGGGTGCCACCACTACTAGCCTAACCACCACCAGCATGCGCAGGCATATGAGTGCTAAACACCCCACTCAATGGAACCAAGGCCGTTCACCACCTTTTGCGGGTCACACCACTGCTCTTTCCCCTGTGTCATTCGCTGCCTCTGCTAGTCAACCCCCTGCCCAGGACCCCGGCACGAGCGCCTCCCGCCGGAAAACCACACCTTCGCCTCCACGATCCTCCACAGTGTCCACCAATGTGTCCCAGCGCAGCGTTCAGCTGTCTTTACAGCAGACGCTGGAGCGCAAGAGGAAATACAGTTCCACCCACCCACATGCCCAAGCCCTCAACGTCCACATCTCCAAATTGCTGAGCCTGGAGATGCTGCCCTATAGTCTGGTAGAGACCGAGGCCTTTCGCAATCTCATGGCGGTGGCTGCCCCTCGGTATTCGGTCCCCAGCCACCACTATTTTTCCCGATGTGCCGTCCCAGCCCTACACCAGCACGTGTCAGAGAACATCCTCCGTGCCCTGACCAACGCTGTTTCTGAGAAGGTCCACCTAACCACGGACACGTGGACAAGTGCTGCCGGGCAGGGACACTACATCTCACTGATGGCACATTGGGTTAACTTGGTGGAGGCTGGGACCGAGACTGACCCTGGGGCCGCTCATGTACTGCCCACACCGAGGATTGCGGGGCCTACCTCGGTCACGGTCTCTCAGACGTACTATGCCTCCTCCTCCGACCCTCCTCCTCCACCTCCTCCTCCAAATTACCATCCGTGGGCACGGCGCCTTCAGTCGGTAGCTCTAGGCGCAGCAGCAGTGCCGTGGGTAAGCGCCAGCAGGCAGTGCTCAAACTGCTGAGCTTAGGTGACAAAAGGCACACCGCCCAAGAGCTGTTACAGGGCATCACGGCGCAGACCGATGTGTGGCTGGCACCGCTGAACCTCAAGCCAGGCATGGTTGTGTGTGACAACGGGCGTAACCTGGTGGCGGCTCTGCAACTCGGCAGACTGACACATGTGCCATGCCTGGCCCACGTGTTCAATCTAATAGTTCAGTGGTTCCTCAAGAGATACCCCAATCTGTCTGATTTGCTCACCAAGGTGCGCCGCATCTGTGCGCATTTCCGCAAGTCCACCACAGATGCTGCCACTCTCAGGGCAGCGCAGCGCCGCCTACAACTGCCCGCTCACCGACTGTTGTGCGACGTGCCCACGAGATGGAATTCGACATTAAACATGTTATCCAGAGTTTACCAGCAGCACAGAGCGATTGTAGACTGCCAGATGTCAACTTCCACCAGAACTGGTAGTCAGGTCAGTCAGATTCCTCAAGTCTACAATGAGGAGTGGACGTGGATGTCTGATATCTGCCAGGTGTTGAGCAACTTTGAGGAGTCAACACAGATGGTCAGCGGCGATGCCGCCATTATCAGCCTCACCATCCCGCTGCTTTGCCTGTTGAAAAACTCACTGCTCAGCATCAAGTCGGATGCTTTGCGCTTGTCACAAAAGACGGTGGAGGAAGATACGTCGCTTGATAGCCAGAGCACCCTCCGGTCTTTTTCTCAGCGTGTATCGGAGGAGGGGGATGAGGAGGAAGAATGTTGGCGAGACAGAAGAGGGTACCAGTGCTCAGTCCTTAACTCTTGAGCGTGTATGGGCTGAAGAGGAGGACTTGGAGGAGGAGGAGGAGGAAATGGAGAGTCAGGCCAGTGAGGAGAGGGAATTCTTGCGTGTTGGGACTCTGGCGCACATGGCAGACTTCATGTTAGGCTGCCTATCCCATGACCCTCGCGTTAGAAGCATTTTTTCAAACACCGATTACTGGGTGTTCACTCTCCTGGACCCACGGTACAAGCAGAACCTTTCCACTCTCATCCCTGCAGAGGAAAGGAGTATGAGAGTGAAAAGATATCAACAGGCCCTGGTGCACAAGCTGAAACAATCCTTTCCATCTGACGCCGCTAGCGGCAGAGGGCATGGTTCTGTGGGCCAAGTAGCGGGGAGAGGAGCTGAGCAGGCAGCTTGTCCAGCACTGGCAGGGGAACGCTCTCCAAGGCCTTTGCCAGTTTTATGCCGAGGAAACAGGGTTGGCCGTATCAGAATGATCTGATAAAACGGGAGCGCAAAAATAGGGCAGTATATCCTAGCGTATCTTATTAGAATCAACTATACTAGGAGCTCACCTGGCCTAGAACTACTGCGCTTTGATAGGCGCAACGCTATTGTAGACGTATCAGCGTATAATCCTTGATGATCGGAGTGGAACCTGCAGCCATCGGGAAATGTTCCAGTGAAGCTAGTAGGCCACTTACTCCAAGGGAATCAATGTAACAGAATAGACGCTTAGAAAATGAGTTCTCCTGGATAACCCTTCTTAGTGTATCTCCTTGGACAGGCGCAAAAAGAATTCCAAATTCTCCGGATCTTTTTTGGAAAAGTTGGGAAGATTTCCATTCTCTCATATAAACATAAAAAAAATAAATAGATGTATAAAGGACAACGCGTTTTCGGAGGACTATAGGCCTCCTTCTTCAGGTCCAAAAAATGCATAAACCAATTGCCATACAGCCATGCTCTCCAAACAATGTTTTCCGGGAGGTCCACCTAGGCCTCTACAAATGTCAGGGGAGGGGGGATCCCCAAGAGAGCCAACACTCCCCAAATACAATGGTTATTACATAAAATCCACCTACAGGCCCTAACATACCAATGGGATCATATATTTAAAAAATGATACCGGAGGTCCACCTATAGGCAAATTGTCCTAAAAATAATAATAAAAATTCGGCCTAAATATCACTTGTGGGTGGCCGGATTGTCAAGCAGAGACCGGGTCACGTGATCGGGACCCGAATCACGTGTCCTATTGTCCTGGCAACTCAGGACGCTACCAGGATGCCGGGCGCGAAATGGAGCCGCACGCGGCAAGTCCGGAAGTATCGGCAGGACACGTGGGACACAGCGGTCGCCGCAGAAACAGGTGCCCAATGTGACCAGAAGGAGTCTGTCACGTGGGCGGTTGCCAGGGGAACGCATCTCGTCTCGGGAAGAAAAGCCCGAACGTTGTCCACTCCTGATTGTTTAAACATAAGAATATAGTAGCTGCTCAATATAATGGCTACAATGGCTCTTCAATAATGATACATCGATCCACTTATTAATTAAAAAAATATATAAAAATTTTTAGCTGCTTAATGGCTGCTCAATGTTTTATCCTTAGTTAATACGGGAAATGCATGAGTAAATGCATATGGAAATGCATATGGAAAATACATATAAAGCATAGGGAAATGCATATGGAACATACATATAAAAAACGCAAAAAGATAGATAGTAAATAAGTATATTAGAATTTCCAATACTTTATATGTATTTTCCACTGGTAAATCCCCACTGTCAGCACACGGAGACTGCAAAAGGTCTTGCGAATTGGGGCAGAGAATGTTCTGGGGTAGCACATCAGAGAAGGGGTGACTATGGGGTTCCAGGGAGTACGTGACCACATGCAATCTCCATCTAAAAAGTCATACTGAGGCTCACCACCATGCTTTACACTGCAATCTTATTGACAGACAGACAATCAGGGGTTCACCGCCAGGTTGTCAGGCAGCATTTTTAAGAGGGTCACCATTACCGTGTCCCTGAAAATTGCCTTGGGGTCATCCCCAGACTATTGGCCAGATTTATAAAAAATGGTGCAATTAGGGAGCCTCAGAGGCATCCCTACATGCTGCCCCTGCTGTTTCCTGTCCATTTCCGTGGTGTTTCCATCATTTTCTGAGGTTTCCAGGTTTTCACCCAGCCTTCCCTAGGAAGAGCCCCGGTCCCCTGCAAAAAATGCTCGAGTCTCCCATTGACTTCAATGGGGTTCATTATTCGAAATGAGCACCCGAGCATCGGGAAAAGTTTGACTCGAATAACGAGCACCCGAGCATTTTGGTGCTCGCTCATCTCTAGTAATGAACGCTTCCCCGGGCAGAGATCACAGGAGGCATTTATACATAGTAATGCACCTGAACCTGTTCTAGTCTTCTAGGCTCCTTACTTGTATATTACAGTTCAGGCCAGCAGGTGGCAGCACTGAACAGTAATAAGGCGATTTCTGTATAGACTAATTGGGGGTCCAATTGGGGACCTCACAAAAAGTTAAAAAAAAGTTTTGATAAATATAAAAACTATATTTTTCATTATTAAAAGTACAACTTGTCCTGCAATAAACAAGCCCTCATATGGCCATGAAAATGGAAAAATAAAAAAAGTTATGACTTGGGAAGGCAGGGAGTGAAAAAAGAAAAAGAAAAACGGAAAATCATGTCAGGAAATGAAAGATAAGTAGTTTGAAGGGGATTCAGAGGGTTAATAAACCCCAAGGTGGAGGAGACTTTTGGTAACAGGTGAAGCATATTGCGTTTGTAAACTGGATACAGTGAAGTTCCACGGCATGAATTATTGTTCAGATTTGCTGTACCGTTACCAATGATCTTACAGTTTGCTGTCTGATATATGTGGCTTTGCTTCTATATGTTACCTAACATCTTGTCGGTTTTTCAACTCCTTCTTTCTCACGGCATTTGATATAACTACAGTTCTGTTACAAGGAAGGAGTTACATGACTTCACGGTTTGCTGTATGACATATGTGGGCTTGCCTCTGTGTTTCATTTAACATCCTATTGGGTTTTTAACACCTTCCTTGCCATGACATCTGGTGCAATTAGCATTATTCAGTATTTACTGGGTGGTGTTACAGGGGAGAAGTCACACATGGGATGTGATTTGCAAATTATGTGTATTATATTCAGGGGCATTGCCCCAACATATATGCTACAACTAAGGACTACTCTATAATCTGAAATGTGTTGACGTTAAACGATGTGCACATCTGGATTTTAACAATTGTAGTAATAAAGATTACATGATTTTACTACTACTAACAGCTGCTGGATAATTTGCCTTGTGCAACTACTGATTTCATGATCCACCCTTTCATGGATCTTGGCCACACCTATCCTCAAAGCCATGGTGAACAGTTGGCAGGGTGCAAGGCAGTAGGGTAAATGTCGGGGCTGGTGGATGGTGGAGGCAATAACCAGGCCCGTGGGTTGCAATAAATAAGGTCTATCTGTACTGAATTGATGATGAGTGCAGTAGTACATAAAGCAGCAATTGGTACAGTCCTGGGGTATATCAGAGCTTACCTTTCCCCAATGGCTGCAGCAGTTGCAGTGAAATATATTGCCCCATCTAGGACATTCTTAATGGGGGAGAGAAATGGTGGTTGAGTTGGCTAGGGGAGCTGCTGGATACCTTGAAGAACATGTTGTGTAGCAAGAGCACAGAGTTGGCGGGCATTATCTTGTTGGAACACCACATCTCCTAACAAACAGGCAGTAGGACTGGTTTCATGATGCCCTGGACATACCGAAGGCTGGTCAGTGTTCCCTCCAATTATACCAAATGAGAATGGACATTGTAGCTGATGGTGCCCTATACCATGACACCTGGTGTCGTTCCTGTATGTCTCTTCACTATGCAAGATGGCAGTAGGTGCTCTCCAGCCCTCCAGCAAACTCTGATGAGTCCATTAATGGCAAGCAATAGTGTTCAGTTAAGAAAGCAGATTCTACCTTGGTACAAATGATGGCCACACCAATGTTTGCAGGAGGGCGGTAGAAGACCTATTGTCATTATGTATAGGGCAGAGGCAGACAGGATTAACACTAGGTGTCATGGTGTGGGGTGCCATAAGCTTTCATGGCCACCCATTACTTCCTATAAGTGGCATATATGCTGTAGTTTAGATTGCCACATATCAACATTGGGGGATTGTGTTTTACACACTGTGTTATGAAGATTATGAAGAGTTGTGTCGCTGTGACATTTCATTTCACCATATGTAGGAGAATGTTATAAAGGTACTATGTTGTGATTGTTGTGTCAAATTTTCTGGTGTTGGGATATTTCTCAAGAATGCAATAAAATGAGCATCTGGGGGTAGTTTATCATTCCCCTATATCAGTTTTCTGGCACAAAAAAAGTCACAAACCTCAAATCTAGGTGCAAGTGGGGTTTCTACGTCACTGTTGCCAATTTCTGAGAAGGGGTGTGGTGAGGGTGGGGATGAGGCTATTCTGTCTTATTCAGCCTATTGCTGGGTACCTTTCCTTATAGGAAGATGCCTGAACAAAGGGTCTGTCCTAACCTCATTTTGCCTTATGACCATGCTTCTGTCTGTTCCCTTGGTGCTACGCATTGGTGTCTCTTAGTCTACCTGGATCAGCCACCTCTGAACTGAGAATACTTCTAGAGTTAGCAGCCTGGTATCCACTGCAGTGAAGTCCAGATCCCCATATGGGACTGAAAGGCTGAATACCAGGGGACAACCTTGACAATGCTCTCAGGAGTAGTCAAATCCATTCAGTGGTACAGTGGGACATCAATTGTTGTATTACACACATGAGGTGAATTATAATAGGTGTTCATCAAGAGCCACCATCTAATAATGTGTATTGCTTTGTTATATTAGTCAAAATCAGGTAGGGCAATGCATCCATGTTTACTTTTTGAAATATTAACAAATGGGCTAAACTGGGTGGTTTCTTTTCCACAAAACTTTAGCAAAAGTCCTTATGAGATTTTAAAGGTAGTGACTGGAATTTCAATTGGGAAAGACTATATTGTGTAGGGCACATAGGCCAATAGATTCTTTGTCCCTAAGCCTGAGATAAGGAACTTGACACTCAGTTAAGAAGACCCTTATTTTTTTGTGATTTGGTCTATAATGAAGTTGGAAATTTTGCTTAGTATCAGGTGGAGCATAATATTCAAGCATTTGATTGCACTTTGAGGCCATATAAATGAGGTGGTACTGTAGATGTAATGTCAAATTTGGTGTAATGGGACTGTCAAATAACTTGTGTATAGTAAATAGTTTTTAACCACTTCCCATCTGGGCCATTTACCCCCTTCCTGACCAGGCCTAATTTTGCAAATCTGACATGTGTCACTTCATGTGGTAATAACTTTGGAACACTTTTACTTATCCAAGCCATTCATAGACTGTTTTCTTGTGACACATTGTACTTTGTGTTAATGGTAAATTTGAGTCAATATATTTTACCTTTATTTATAAAAAATCCAAAATTTACTGAAAATTTTGAAAAAAATCACAATTTTTTAAATATTAATAATAGAAACCTCCCATAAATGAACATATTTTAGAAAATACAGCCCCCAATGTAATCCAAACTTATTTTTACAAAGTTTGTTAACCCTTTAGATTTTCCACAAGAATTAAAACAGAAGGAAGGTGAAATTTAAAACTAAATATATTTTTTTTGCAGATTTTCAATTTTTAATTCATAGCAAGGGTAAACCGCAAATCAAACCTGAATATTTATTTTCCTGATTCTGAAGTTTGCAGAAACACCCCATATGTGGTTGTAAACTGCTTTGTGACCGGCAGTAATGAGAGGAAGATAGTACAAGCATTTGTGATGGCTTTGACAGCTTATCAGAGTGATCAAAAGCCTGGAGACCAGGAACAAAGGTCTCAGGTTAAAGCTCCATGTTCTTGGCTGTCAGGAGGCAGCTGAGTCATAGAGCTTCTATGTATAGATGCTGCACACAGGGGGCAAAGCTCAAGGACGTTTTAAAACGTCCATTCAGAGATAGAGATCCACTACCAGGACGTTTAGAGTCAATGGACAGACTGGAAGTGGTTAAAAAAAGTTTTATTAAATAAAAAAAAATCCATGTTGCGTAAAATACACCTTTTTCAATTAAACAATAAGCTTTTCAATGGAAATAATTGCTAAAATAAAATCCCATCCACATATTTGGTATTGCCACATCTGTTATGACCCACAAATACAATTGTCATGTCGGCCCACAAAAATCAAATTGTACACAGCTCCATAGAAAGAAAAATAAAAAAGTTATGGATCTTGGGATGTAGTGATGCAAATACATTTTCTTTGTTTTAAAAAAAAATTTGTTTTATTGTGCAAAAGTAGTAAAACGTCAAAAAAAAAGAAAAATATCTTTTGTCTTTTGTATCACTGTAATCATACTGACCCAGAGAATAAAGTTATGATGTTATTAATGCTGAAAATGCCTCTTGTTTGGGAATAATTGGGAGGATAATCTCATAGGAAACTGGAGGCTAGGACAGTATAACCACGGGAGGTGTGTCAAATTTCTCCCACACCTTAGAAAGGTCATTTAATTATAATAAATAAATAATCTGGCATCTATCACTGGTAGTAGCTAGTCCAAATATTAAAAACAGCACATTAGCAATTTTTAGCATGGTCAGAAATTTGAAGATGTCTTTTACCTCACTGCCCTGATGAGCAGGTACTGTAGGAGTAGGCAGTGTGTAGATTGGCCTGGAGGAGAAAGAGAGAAGACTGCTCCTGTCCCCTTTGGACTATTTGCAAGGTTACACCGTGAGAGCCAGCAAGGTAACCAGTATGAAGTATTACAGACCCTGCTGCTTAACATTTTAGGACACCCTATGCATCCCAGATTAATGCATTCAAGGGCTATAACGTTTTAGTCAACAAGGTGATCCACATACAGCATTCTCAGGTCAGGCTGCAGTAGAAGGATAATGAGTTCAGACACCCTGCACACTTTAGGTATGATATTAGCCAGTCATATTATTGGATCCACACGCCACCATGTGAATTGCAAACATTGTGACAGATTACAGTTACTAGCCAAAAATCCCAGTACTAGAGACTGTAGCAAGAGTAATTTCAGGGTCATTGCTGTAAACATCTGCTTAGCTTATGCTTGGGCACCTGGAATAGAGAATTTACACTTTTTGGATGTTCTGCAACTTCTATTTGGTGTGCAGTTAAGAAAGAAACTTTTGATAAGTTCTCTCTTTGCTGTGCTAAACTCAGCTGTATTCGGCAGTTGAACTTTAAAACTGTTCTGGTACCTTTGCAGTGGGTTGCCTTTGGCTGTTGACGCCCTCATGACACTCTGTAGGTGAATTTGCAAGGTCATGGTACTCTATGAGCTGCTTCCCTCTAGAGGGACTCCTGCCACAGGAGGGGGGGCCTCCCCTCGCTGCTACATTTTGGCACATCTGCATCAGATGCAACCCTGGCTTAGGCTGACTAGACACTTCATGCTGCCCCTCTCTTGGTAGGAAATGGGACTAGCCTACTTCTGCCTAAAAGGGGGAGAATGGAATGGCAAATTCTATTCTATCTAAATATCTCTCTGCCATATATCCATTGTCACCTGCTGGTGAACCAGACACATTACATGTACAATACAGTTTCATAACAACATTAGGAATGCACAATATAGGACCCTGACCGGAGCCTACGGACCCCATAGACTATAATGGGGTCCGTTAGGTTTCCGCTCAGAGGAAGATTTTTGAAGCGGAGACAAAAGTCATGCATGCACAACTTTTGTCTCCGCTCCAAAGATCATCTTCTGAGCGGAAACCTAACGGCCCCATTATAGTCTATGGGGTCCGTAGGCTCCGTTCAGCTCAATTATGTCCCGAATCCGTCCTTTCCGTTCTCCTGCTCTTATAACGGAGCAGGAGAACGGAAGGGCTGAACGGTGATGTGAACGAGCCCTTACTTGTGTTTTTGGTGTGGATTTGATGCAGTTTTGCTGCATATCTCACATTTCCACTGAAAAGGGTGAAATCTGCATTAAAAAATTGCACAATTAACATGCTACATATTTCTAAATCCACATGTCAGGTCAATTTCTGCATGGGAGACAGGAGCAAAGTGTACATAAGATTCATCTAATCTCATACATGTTGCTGGTACTGTATTGTGTTCCTTTTTTGCATATAAATCAGCACACAGTGTTATGATCCACTCCCAGTTCTGGTATCCAAAACTGCATCAGGAAACCTGAAACTGTGGTCATACCCTAGGAGTTTCCTGTTGGAAGGAGAGGAGGAGGTTCTTGAATAAATACATCTCAATTTGATGTCATTATATTTGTTGAATGTTGTATTCCAAGTCTTTGATGCTAAAGTATAGAAGACAAAGAAGTAGTTGAGTAGAAACTGATTACAGAAACTGTACAACCTGGCCCCAGTGTCTACACATTTACAAAAAGCACAAGTGAAGACACTGACTATTATATGTGAAGAATGTCCTTGTCTGTGGAGGTTCTCACATACCCACTCTCTTTACTCTGAAAAAAAAAAAAATGTGTAAGACTCCCTTGACAACAGACAAGTCTTAGTGAAAGATGTAGGGTTCTTGGGGGAACTTCCAGTTCAAGTACCCATTTCACATTCTCTTGCAAACTATCCTCACATGCTATACTCCTCCTCTCCCTTCAGTTATTTCTTTGGACCCTTTCAAGACTCTCCTGTATGCTCCTTGGTTGCTCACCTAGCTCAGAGCTTAGCTCAGATTCACAAGTCTTCCTGTCTCACATGCACCTACTTTGCACACAGTCACCAGAGCAGTCAAGGAAACACAGTTAGGCTTCTTTCACATTTGCATTTGCTATACACAGCAAAACGCATCAGTTTTCTCCCCATTTATTTTCAATTAGGACAAAACTGAACAAACTTGAATGGAGTGCATCAGAGATACAGCAGTGTTTTTGTGTGCATCATGAGATACTGAGAAAGATACTGATCTTTTTATCCCCAGGACATCCTCTGTGTCTCAGGAAAGAAGGTTTGTACACAAACATAGAAGAGGATTCTTTACGGTAAGAGCAGTGAGACTATGGAACTTTCTGCCTGAGGAGGTGGTGATGGTAAGTTCACTAAAAGATTTCAAGAGGGGCCTGGATGTATTTCTGGATTGTAATAATATTATAGGTTATAGTTACTAGAGATGGGTTGTTGATCCAGGGAGTTATTCTGATTGCCTGATTGGAGTCGGGAAGGAATTTTTTCCCCCTAAAGTGGGGAAAATTGGCTTCTACCTCACAGGGGTTTTTTTTTGCCTTCCTCTGGATCAACTTGTAGGATAACAGGCCGAACTGAATGGACAGATGTCTTATAAACTATGTTACTATGTTACCTGTGTCCTGAACAAGCTATTTTATGTGTATATCCAGTGTGTCTGCCATCTGTAGCCCTAATGCCCATATGACGCTGCCATACTACTGCATCTGCCAGCACTACTGTTATCATTTCCTCGTCTGGTGACACCATCACTGGGACAGGGCTGCAGTGTCCCATGGCATCCTAGCCACAGAACACTTCCCCTACTTATATACATACATGACATAATACTGTGTCTGTACTATGATATGGTAATGCTAAATGACAAGATGTTATCTGATGTCACCATGTAGATGCAGACTTCCCATGGCCTCAGAAGAGACTAATAGGTGATGTAAAGTTATCATACCTCCCAACTTTTGAAAATTGCAAAGAGGGACAATGTGTGCGGCGTGCATCACGGCAGTTTTTTTCATACTAGGCCACGCCTCTAACTCCACCCAAAACATAATTACTGGAGCTTCTGCGGCAATGTCCATATAAATATTAGCACATAAATAATCAGATTATAGATATTTTAAAGTCAAAATTGCACCAAATAATAAAGTTTTGATATAATATGCAGGTAGAAACCATGCAGACACTTTAGTAAGGAGCAAATTTAGTAAATTTATTAATGCACATTTATGCATTAATTTCCCAGGTCAAAAAGAGGGACATTTAACAATCGAAAAGGGACAGAGGGACTTGGGTCAAAAAGAGGGACTGTCCCTCCAAAAGAGGGACACTTGGGAGGTATGAAGTTATTGTGGCCCCTCAAGCCATGAGATCTGACAATGGGCCCCTGTGTCCTTCTGCTCTAGACTCATGTAGAGTTCCTGCTCACCTTACCATACAATAAGCAGAAAAACCTGAAGACAAAGTCGTTGCATATTGTATCAGAAAGCTGCTCCTGCACATGGTCTGGTGGCTCCTGCAGCCATGCAGCATGGTTTTCCAGCACTCATGTGGGATCATTTTTCAAACTGCTATAATATAGAACTGGTTTAGTTGCCCATAGCAACCAATCAGATTCATAATGCATTCAATTTTCTAATATACATGTATTTAAATTCACTGTAGTCATAGAGCAGCGCCCTGTCTCTTTAAATGTCCTGGCACTTTTGTCACCATGGTAACTGCATTACTGAACAGCCAATAGGATTGCTGGATTTCAATTTGAAACACAAAACAGTCATTTCTCCTCAGATCGTTATTTCCCATGTGAGAGAGAAGACGACATCTGCGACTTCTGTGATATTTCAGGTCTGACCCCGGATACATTGCAACCGTTTATCTCATCACACATATTCACACAGGACCATTTTGGGGGGAGGAGGGAGGAATCTGTAAATGAGGAAGTTTATGATTTACAGCTTTACATAGAGACGTCTACATGATAAATACTTGTGGGGAAAGATGGTGGCTGATATTAAGATACTAGATGTGGTGATTTCACCACTTGTCACATGGATCCAATGATGGGACCAGTTATTTACCGCTTCAACACTGTGGTCTTCAAGATAGACACATGTTCACACTTGTCCCTTTACTGGTTATTAATGTTTCAGTTCTCGGACTAGAACATTTTTTATTAAGAATCCTCAGTCTTTAGTGGGGCTGGGTGATATGTCCTATAGTTAAACTCTTATTCTTTGCCATCTTAAATGGGTTTTCCATCTCATCACACATATCATATCACTAGGATATGTAATAAAAGTCAGACTGTTGCGGGTCCTATCTCCAGAACCAGGCCCCTCCTCCGATCACCTCTATGGGAGGTCTGATAATAGTGGAGTGCTGACTCCTCTAATTCTGAGAGTCCCATAGCAGTGAATGGAGACGGGGCGTCACTTGTGTAGCTGCTCTCCTCTCACTGCTATGGGACTTCATAGCTAAGCCGAGCGTGTATGTATAGTTTATAACTATGTCTGATCGCTCTTGTAATGCCCTGTTATACCTTGTACACAACACATTATAGCCGGTCACTGGAAGACTAACAGGCTGGACTTTATCATTTTCTTATTTTTACACTCAGGTCAGAAAATACCATTGATACCTTATTACTACCATTATTGTTACATTTACACTATACTGCAGAGTGGCCCCAGTTACAGGACACATCTGCCCAGTTACAGTAAAAATTGTGACTGTTTATGACATGCAGGGTCTCGATATACAAAAAAAAAGCTTTCTAGAACCAGTAACCCTCCAGTCATGACCAGTCCCAGGACCAGATGGATGACCAGAGGCAGTGGTACCTCCTATGTCCTTCACCCTGAATATACAGGCCAGTGTTTCCCAATGTGTCTATGAACAGTACCTCCTAGCCAAAGTCATCAGAACTAAGAGACCTAAACCTCTGCTGAACTCTTCCTGCTGATTGTTTTATAGGATTTGGATACATTTTGTAAGAGTGAAGACTTCAGTTGAGAAAATGTGGAGTGGATATTCAGCCAGCGTTGGATCAGGTATTATTCCTTACACTGTGTTGGATCCCCATTATCTGTACTCAGATGGGTCCTGCACTTCAGACTGCATTATTTTGGCCATCAAAAATAGCAGAACCTCACAGCACCAGTGTGAACACAGCCTAGGCTTGATCTATAGGAAGTGAAGGAAATCAAATGCACACTGCCTTTTCACTGTGGCCAATCAAGACAACAGACTGAATAAAGGGGTTGTTCACTCTTGAGGGCCTTTCTGGACTCCCAAACTCCCTAACTTACCTAACTCTGCTGTTACTTTGGCTCCCAACACCTCTGCACATTGCCAGTCTCCCCACGTCAACATCCAGTGATGACTTGTGTCCTATGCTTCATATCACTGGGTCATATCACTGCTGCAGCGAATCATTGGCTGCTGCTGCCATGTGACCGTCAAAACAGATGTCAACTGCAGAGGTGCTCTGGAGGTCAGGCCACACTGGATAGTCTTTAAAAGGGATATATATATATATATATATATATATATATATATAGTGAGGCAGTGACAGGCCTCACGCTTCATAGAGGTCTGGAGGGGGTGGATATTCCAGTCCACATCCCTATTCCACCACAGGTGAGGCCACCTGGGTGTAATTACTGCTGTGATAAACCAGACCTTAGAGTCAGTCTAGAGAGAGAGAGGGCCCCTGGGAACAGACCTGGAGAGGGCCCGTGTGGTCCCAGCCAGCAAGGCTGGGGGGCCACAAGGCTGAGGAAGCCTGAGAGAGGAGAGACAGGCTGAGGAGGCCTGAGAGTTTAGAGCCTGCGGAGGCTCTATGTGTGTGGTCTCAGCCAGGAGGGCTGAGGGGCCACAAGGCTCAGTGTAGCCTGGAAGTTTGGGGGACCCAGTGACCCTAGGAGAAGAGGGTCACACGGTCATAGTCGGGAGGACTATTGGACCATCTCCCCCCAAAGGATACGGTTGGAGTCACAGCCAGGAGGCTGCTGGACTGAACGGCTGAGGAAGCCACACTTAAAAGCTGTGTGTGAACAGCGTGTGTATTTAGGTCAGTTAGATGAACTATGTTTAGTCAGAGCCCAGCCGGGCAGGTGTTATTTTTATGATTTGTTTTGGTGTGCTGGTGCTAATAAAACTGAGTTGGACCTGAAAATCCCTGTGTTCTGAAGATATTGTGTGATGTCAACCCCCTGAGTGGATACGATCCCTTACATTATATATATGGAGTGTATATACGGTATATAATTTGTTTTCCGTAAAGGCCAGGCACACTATAGAATAATAAAATAACCAATGCCCATTTCAGCTGTTACCGCTATGGTTGCTTCTGGTCACTGGTCACTAATTGCTAACCTTAGTGTTATTAGGCTTTATATGATCCTCTTATCTGGTTGTGTTCCCTTCAGTTGACATCACACCAGAGGAACATCTGAGAAGACTTGCTTATTGCACCAAGCTTCTCCCGTCTCCCCTCTACAAGATGCAGGTCTGAGAGCATGCTCCTTATTCTGCTATATCCATACAAGGATTTATGGGAATACCTGAACATTCAATAAATTTAAACTCTTGTCGTCTTAGCGCCTCATGCCGACTAACCCAGGAGCTCAGCAAGTATTTTTAACTACTTTTGAAGATTTGTCTGAGCAGCCTAAGGACCCTCAGCCATCCAAGGAAGAAGAGGAGCAGAAAGCCAGAGCTTTGGTGGTAAAAGAGCTCTGCAAAGTCCTGGATGAAGAAGAGGAAAGCAAGGAAGAAGGAAAGAAGAAGAAGATGAACATCACGATAAAACTGAAGGACACCACCACAAGGAGAAGCAGGACCAGGCAGTCTAACATCAGCCACCATGTTAACCAGTATTTGAGAGGAAAGAAGAACATCATCTGGACAATCCTGCTAAAACCTCTCCGCCAATAACATAATTTATGGCAATACTGGTTAATAATCACTAAAAGAAAAAAACACTAGTCATAGTAATTGTAAAATAACAGTAATAAAGTAGCAGGATAGTATTAGTAAGAGATAGAACATTAATAATAATAAAATAACAGTATTAATAGTTATAATAGCAGGTTTGATCCAGGGTTCCAGGACTGATCGCCTTTTCCCGGGGTCAAGAAGGAATTTTTCCCCTGTGACACAAATTGGCTGAATGTGCCCAGGGGTTTTCGCCTTCTTCTGGATCAACAGCTTTAGGGACAGGGACCTCATTAATAGGTAGAGTCATAGCATTAATATTACTAGTGTAGGATGAATAAGTTACTTGCCATAGTGTAAGTGATAAAGTAATATTAGAAGGAAGGAAAAACATCTAATGTTATTAATATATTATATGTTATAAAAGGGGAAACCATCTAATATTACTAATTATAATAATAGTATAATACTAGCAGTAATTAGATAAATCTGACTATAACATTAATGATAATTAGACTCCTCTCAATAGAATTAGGGAAGTTTGATCCAGGGTTCTAGGACTGATTGCCTTTTCCCGGGGTCGAGAAGGAATTTTTCCCCTGTTACACAAATTGGCTGAATGTGTCCAGGGGTTTTCGCCTTCTTCTGGATCAACAGCTTAGGCATAGTGCAGTATGAAAAGTTAGAGTAAAAATGAACAATAGTAATAGTATAATAAGCTATAACAGCAGTAATGATAGAATAGTCTTAATACCATTTAAAAAAACATAAACTTAAAATATCATAAATAACTAATAATAATAATAATAATAATAATAATAACAACCCTTAGTGTGGTGTAGTATTAGCTGATTGTCAGATCCATAATTTTGATCCAGGGTTCTAGGACTGATCGCCTTTTCCCGGGGTCGAGAAGGAATAATTTTCCCTGAGTCACAGATTTGATGAATGTGTCCAGGGATTTTTGCCTTCTCCTGGATCAAAAGTTTAGGCATAGGGGTCCCATTTATAACAAAAGTACAGTGGTAATTAAGGTAGCATATGAATAGCAAAAATGTTAGAATAATAAAATGTTAAAGGAGTTGTCTCACTTCAGCAAATAGGATTTATCATGTAGACAAGGTAGGCACTTACTAATGTATTGTGATTGTCCATATTGTCTCCTTTGCTGGCTGGGGTCATTTTTTCCATCACATTATACACTGCTCAAATCCAGGGCTCACGTCCACCTGGCTATCCAGCAGCGGTGGCTATACTTGTACACTATAGGAAAAGGAGCCTGCCTCTCTGGTGGCAGAAACTGTGGGAGTTCGCAAAAGACTGCATTCTTTCCTATAATGTGCAAGCATGACCACTGCTGCTGGTTTGCATGGTGGTTGTAACCATGGAATCCAGTTAGCAAAGGAGGCACTATGAACAATCACAATACATTAGTAAGTGCCTTGTATTAACTTTCTCTACATGATGAATGCCATTTGCTGAAGTGAGACAACCCCTTTAAAGGCTATGTACACCTTTGGGGGCAATTTTTCTAAATATTGCAATATACTTATTTTGACCTAAAAATCACGTTTTCAATTGGTCTTTATTAACCATATGGAATCCTTTTTTGTGTACAGAGCTGACATGCTCTATTAGCTGCCTGTGGATTTTTTCTCAAATCCGTCATCTGAGGAGCAGACAGACTTCTTATCTCTTCTCTCTGACCTTATAAACACTCATTATAGCTCAATCCTTTCCTTACTGGTAAGAATGTGGCCTAAATAAGTGTTTATGACCGCTCAGTAGTTTACAGATAAGGGTAATTAGATGAGGGGCACAAAGTGAAAGTGCCAGTCCCACAGCTAGACAAACAGTTAACCCTTTGTGACTGAACAGCTCAATATTTTTTAATAAAGACCAATTGAAAATATGATTTTTAGGCAAAAATAAGTTTTTTTAGTGATAGGAAAATTAATAATAGCAATATTATCAGTTAGGTTTGATCCAGGGTTCTAGGACTGATCACCTTTTCGCGGGGTCAAGAAGGAATTTTTACCCTGAGCCACAAATTGGCTAAATGTGTCCAGGGGTTTTCGCCTTCTTCTGGATCAAAAATGTAGGCATAGTGCAGTATTAATAGTTACAGTATGAAAATAAAAATGTGATTGTAATAGCATGCTAGAAGTAATAGTTGCAATAGGAGAATAGCCATATACGTAAACAATAAAATAGGAAAAATAACAAAAACAAATTAAAATAAATAATACTGATTAGTAGTAGAAAATAAATAAGGACTGTAATATTAGATGAATGGCAGTAACATAATTTTGATCCAGGGTTCTAGGACTGATCGCCTTTTCCCGGGGTCGAGAAGGAATTTTTCCTCTGTGCCACAAATTGACTGAATGTGTCCAGGGGTTTTTGCCTTCTTCTGGATCAACAGGTTTATGAATAAAGCCTGATATTAGAATAATAGAAATAGTATTAATAATGAGATAATATATTAATAAGAGTAGTAATAGTATAATATTGCTAATAGTAACAATATAATAATAGTATTATTATAAACAGTTAATAATAGTATAGTAATTATAAGGTTAGTGTAGGAACCCACTTGAAGGAGGTCGCCGTGAAGTGGCAAGTGGGCTTATACATTTTAAAGAAAATGTATACTAAGAACCTCCTATTGCTAAGTTTGGCTCAGCAGCAATACATGATGCATGACATGTGGATGTACGCTTCATGGCTTATCTTCTACAATTGGTAAATTATATCAGATATCAGCCATATTGATCCAGGATTCTAGGACTGATCATGTTTTCTCTGTGTCAATAAAGAATTTTACCTCGTGTCATAAATTGGCTGAAAGTGTCCAGAAGTTTTTGCCTTCTTTTGGATCAACAGCTTTTAAGCCTAGGTACGTGAAAGCTAGTATTATAGTAGTGTGTACTTTCAGCAATGTCCTGCCCATATACACACGTGACCGCTGCAGCCAGACTGCTTAGACATTTATATAGAGTTTGTCAGGTACATTATATACTCGCTGCTGCTGCACTGGTGATTGTGGATGGTAGCAGCGCTGGTGGTCCCAGTTCTCTGTAATGACACTTATATGGGCTACTTGCTGTATCTTTATACAAACTATTGTCTGTCATGCTTTGCGATACATAAGCGGGTTTTGGGCTGCAGTTTGGGCACTCAGTCTCTAAAAGGTTTGCCATCAACTTGTAGGAAAACAGGCCAAACTGGATGGACAGATGTCTTTTTTCGGCCTTATAAACTATGTTACTATGTTACTGTACTATCAGATATACGCCAGTGTTTTGGTGTATATCTGTCGCAGATTGCGGTGCAAAAGATATTTGCGCCACAATCTTGGACTTTTCTGTGCTCAAGCCAAGTGTAGAAAAGGGGCGTGACGTGGGCAGGCCAGAAGGTACGTCTCATTCATCATTTTCTTTACCTGTTTTAAGCGTAGAAAATGTTCTAAATCTATGCTAGCAAGGAAGCTGTCATAGATTTAGAGTGGCGGTGGATGCACCGAAGTTATGCAGAGGCCAGCAACTCTACATACCTTCAGTGGATCCACCACCAGCTATAGGGGTTATTAAGACCGGTGTCTAAAATGCCAGTCTTAATAAATGACACCCAAAGTTTTTATTCCCCAGTTATCATAAATTTTCCCCCATCTTCTTCTAACGACTCATACAGACAACCGTATATTTGTGTCTATATCCGTTTCGTAATTTTGCAAAAGAGATGTGGACCCATTCATTTCAATGTCCGCATGCGTACATGCGAACATGTCCTATTCTTGTCAGTTTTAGTGGACAAGAACAGGCATTTCTATCATAGGGTTGGCACTCGGCCTGTATCTGCGTTTTGCGCAATTTGGGAACCGTAAAACAGATATGGTCGTCTAAATGGGCCCTAATGTAGATATGCACAACAAGCAGAGCCTCCTGTGGAGCCATCCAGTATGAAAGGGATAATATAGTAACATTAATGTCATTTTATGGGGCGGCTCTAATGTCTCTCAATACGTGTTCAGTTCTCCTGGGTGATAACTGCTGGTTTATACCCCTCTCATTATGGCGGTACACATATATATTAGGTCATATATGTTTAGTGGGATTTAGTGGAGTGTATATAGTGGAGTTTATTATAAACCACCTAATACACCAGAGTCCACAGAAAATCTCCTACTTAACGAAATAGACGCGGCGGAAAATCATAATGAGGTTGTTATTACATAGTTACGTAGTTACTAGTGATGTTCGAGCACCGCGATGCTCGGGTGCTCTGGCCGAACACTAGGTGTTGCTCAAGTGCTCGGCCAAGTACCCGAGTATAATGGAAGTCTATGGGAGAACACCAGGCACCCCCTGCTCTGCAGAGGGGAGGGTGTCTGGTTGATAGGGAAACGTGAGAAAATGGTGGAAACACCACAGAAATGGTTAGGGTACAGCATGGGAAGGATGTCTGGATGTTGCTGCTATTAACGATAATGTCCGACTATTATGCCACGTTTATGGAACAACAAAAATACCCCCCCAAAACCCAAGATATCGATTTTACAGGAAATATTGTTAGGAAACATACATTTACTTGTACGTTAAGCGCAAGTGCTGCCAAAAATTACACGGATGAGGCACTCCGATACAACCGGTATATCACATAAAGGAGGGCCTCATACACATTGTGGTATAATTGTGGGACTCCTACACTCATAAAGCCTATGCACAAAGTGAAAGGGCTGCCAAAAATTACAAGGAACAGGCACTCCAATACCCCCTTTATTACACATAAAGGAGTGCTTCAGACACACCCTTGAAAAATTCGTATTGATGGCCTGCTGCTGACACTCAAAAAGAATAGGGGTGATGTGCTGCTGCTGAGCTGACCGTGTAAAACATTATGGGTGACATGCAGCAGAGCTGACCGTGTAAAAAATTATGGGTGACATGCAGCAGAGCTGACCGTGTAAAAAATTATGGGTGATATGCAGCAGAGCTGACCATGTGAAACATTATGGGTGACATGCAGCAGAGCTGACCTTGTAAAACATTATGGGTGACATTCAGCAGATCTTACCGTGTAAAACATTATGGTTGACTTGCAGCAGAGCTGACCGTGTAAAAAATTATGGGTGACATGCAGCAGAGCTGACCTTGTAAAACATTATGGGTGACATTCAGCAGAGCTTACCGTGTAAAACATTATGGGTGACATGCCGCTTAGCTGACCGTCTAAAACATTATGGTTGAGGGCCTGCTGGTGAGATGACCGTGTAAAACATTATGGGTGACATGCAGCAGTGCTGACCATGTAAAACATTATGGGTGACATGCAGCAGAGCTGACCGTGTAAAAAATTAAGGGTGACATGCCGCAGAGCTGACCATGTAAAACATTACGGGTGACATGCAGAAAAGCTGACCGTGTAAAACATTATGGGTGACATGCAGCAGAGCTGACGTGTAAAAAATTATCGGTGACATGCAGCAGAGCTGACCGTGTAAAAAATTATGGGTGACATGCAGCAGAGCTGACCGTGTAAATCATTATGGGTGACATGCAGCAGAGCTGACCATGTAAAACATTATGGGTGACATGCAGCAGAGCTCACCATGTAAAAGATTATGGGTGACATGCCGCTTAGCTGACTGTCTAAAACATTATGGTGCAGGGCCTGCTGGTGAGCTGACCGTCTAAAAAATTATGGTTCCAGCCCAGCTGGTGAGCTGACCGTCTAAAAAATTATGGTTCCGGCTCAGCTGGTGAGCTGACCGTCTAAAAAATTATGGTGCAGGCCCAGCTGGTGAGCTGACCGTCTAAAAAATTATGGTTCAGGCCCAGCTGGTGAACTTCGAGGGCAGCCTAATAAGCAGTTTCATATGATGGAGGATGAGGAGGAAGAGGACGAGAAGAGGAAGGGGTACATGGGAATACAGTGTATTCAATACACCCTAAAATCCACATTTAAGGTTCCTTCATGTTAAACTGCTTTCCTCTGGTGGAGTAGAGAAGTCAGGGGCAATCCAGGCCTTGTTCATTTTGATAAGCGTCAACCTGTCAGCATTGTCAGTTGACAGGCAGATGCGCTTATCAGTAATTATGCCCCCAGCGGCACCAAATACCCGCTCAGAGAAAACGCTGGCGGCAGGGCAGGCCAGGACCTCCAAGGCGTAGAGCGCCAGTTCTTGCTACGTGTCTAGCTTAGACACCCAATAATTATACAGCATAGAGGGATCGCTGAGGACGTTGACACGGTCAGCTAGGTACTCCTTTACCGTCTTCCAAAACTTTTCCCTCCTTGTGACACTAGACCGCTCATCAGGGTGAGGGTGCTGGCGGGGTGTCATGAAACTGTCCCAGGCCTTGTAGAGTGTCGCCCTGCCTTTGTTGGAACTGCTGTGTGTTTCCCTCCTCGGGTGGCCAAGGAACTGCGTACTCTGCTGCCAGCGTTGTCAGATGGAAATTTTTGGAGCAATTTTTCGACAAGGGCCTTCTGGTATTGCAACAATTTACTTGTCCTCTCCACCACAGGAATGAGAGATGAGAAGTTCTCTTTGTAGCGGGGGTCGAGAAGGGTAAACAACCAGTAATAGGTGTTGGCTAATATGCGTATAACGCTAGGGTCACGGGAAAGGCAGCATAGTATGAAGTCAGCCATGTGTGTCAGAGTCCCAACAGACAAGGCTTCACTCTACCCACCAGGAGGATGACTCTCAATATCCTCCTCGTCCTCTTCCTCCTCTTCGGCCCATCCATGCTGAACAGATGGTGTAAATGTGGTATGGCTAACCTGTGTAGCGGTGGCAACCATCTCCTGCTCCTCCTCCTCTTCCTCCTCCAATTTACGCTGAGAAGACGAACCAAGGGTGGTCTGGCTATCACCCTGTGTAGGGT
>ONZH01017202.1:0-20074 GCA_900303285.1 Rhinella marina
TCTCACTGCTCTTACAGTAAAGAATCCTCTTCTATGTTTGTGTACAAACCTTCTTTCCTCCAGACGCAGAGGATGTCCCCTCGTCACAGTCACAGTCCTGGGGATAAATAGATCATGGGAGAGATCTCTGTACTGACCCCTGAATATATTTATACATAGTTATTAACCCCTTCCCGCCCAGCGGGAGGGACGCTGAGTTTGCCGCCCAGCGCCGTACATGTACGGCGCACTGATCGGGTGGGTGCAGGAGCCCGAAAAATAAAAAAAATATGGCTCTCTGAAAATGGCAACACAAAAAATAGATTTTATTCTGTTCAAAAATAAATCTGATGTGTAAAACTTTCCAAAAAATAGAAAAGTTAGACATATTTGGTATCTCGCCACGTCCGTAACAACCTGCTCTATAAAAATATTACATGAGATGGCCCCCCACGTGAATGCTGCAAAAAATAAAAAAATACAAACTATGCCAAAACAACCATTTTTTCCCTCTTGTCTCACAAAAAGTGTAATAGCAGGCGATCAAACAGGCGTATTTAACCCAAAATGGTACCAATCAAACCGTCATCTTGTCCTGCAAAAAATGATACCCTACCTGAGACAATCACCCGAAAAATAAAAAAATATGGCTCTCTGAAAATGGCAACACAAAATAAAGATTTTATTCTGTTCAACAATAAATCTAATGTGTAAAACTTTCCGAAAAAAAAAAATTTAGACATATTTGGTATCACCACGTCCGTAACAACCTGCTCTATAAAAATATTACATGAGATGGCCCCCCAGGTGAATGCTGCAAAAAAACAAAAAATAAAAACTATGCTGTAAAAAACATTTTTAAAAAAACCATGCCAAAACAGCTATTTTTTTCACCTTGACTCACAAAAAGTGTAATACCAAGCGATCAAAAAGTCTTATGTACCCCAAAATGGTACCAATGAAAACATCAGCTCATCCCACAAAAATGAGCCCCCACATAAGACAATAACTCAAAAAAATAAAAAAATCAGTGGCTCCCGCAAACCATTCCATCAAAATCTGTGTTGTAAAATCCATATGTGCTCCTTCTGTTTTGAGTCCTGCCATGTGTCCCCACATCAGTTTACCACCACATATGGAGTGTTGCCGTATTCAGGAGAAAATGGGTAACAAATTATGGGTGCTTTTCTCCTGTTACCCCTTATGAAAATTAAAAATTTGGGGCTAAAGCAAAAATTTTATTGGAAGAATTAAACTTTTCATTTTCACAGCCAAGTGTTTACAAATTCCGTAAAACACTTAGGGGGTCAAAGTGGCCAGTACCCCCCTTAATATATTCCGTTGAAGTGTGTAGTTTCCAAAATGGGGTCACTTTTTGAGGGTTTCCACTGTAGGGGTACGTCAGGGTCTCTCAATTACAAAATGGTGCCTAAAAACTATTCTACTAGCAAAATCTGCCTCCAAAATCCATATGGCGCTCCTTTCCTTCTGACCACTGCCACAAACCCATAGAGATGTTTACCACCACATATGGGGTATTTCTGTAAACTGCAGAATCAGAGCAATGTATATTGAGGTTTAGTTTGCTGTTAACCCTTGCTGTGTTGCAAGAAAAAAATTATTAACATGAATAATCTACCAAAAAAGTGAAATTTTGAAATTTCACCTCCATTTTCCTTTAATTCTTGTGGAACACCTCAAGGGTTAACAAAGTTTGTAAACAGCAGTTTTTTATAATTTGAGGGGTGTAGTTTCTAAAATTGGGTCATTTATGGGTGGGTTTTCATTATGTAAGCCCCTCAAAATCACTTTATATCTGAATTGGTGCTTAAAAAAATGGTTTTGGAAAATTTGGTGAAAATTTGAAAAACGGCTTCTAAACTTCTAAGCCCTCTAACGTCCTAAAAAAGTACTATTTTGGAGGTATTACTATGTATTGTGAAAGTAGAGAAATAGAAATTTGGAAATTTGGAAATTTTTCCAAATTTTTGGTAAATTTGGTATTTTTTAATAAATAAAAATGAAATATTTTGCCAAAAATGTACTACTGTCGTGAAGCACAATATGTGACGAGAAAACAATCTCAGAATGGCCTGGATAAGTAAAAGCGTTCCAAAGTTATTACCACATAAAGTGACACATGTCAGATTTGCAAAAAATGGCCTGGGCAGGAAGGTGAAAACAGGCCCGGGGTTGAAGGGGTTAAATCTCCCCTCAGTCGTCTTTTTTCTAAAGTAAATAACCCTAATTTTAACAATCTTTCTGGGTACTGTAGTGCACCCATTCCACTTATTACTTTAGTTGCCTTCCTATGAACCCTCTCCAGCTCTGCTATGTCTGCCTTGTTCACAGGAGCCCAGAACTGTACATAGTACTCCATGTGTAGTCTGACCAGGGCCGGTTTTAGACAATACGTGGCCCTTGGCAAAAATCAAAAGTGGGTCCCCAAATATTGTAATAATGTACTAACAACACAGTTACGTTCTGTCGATTCCGGCATCCCTCACAGATTTACACCCCATGAAGCTCCTCACACATTTCTTCACCCTCATGACCCCAGAATACACCACATGCCCCATCCTTTCGCAGCAATTGAGTTCCCCTCACTCACGGCATCTGAGAGTGTTAAAAACCAGAACCGCAGGATTCCTCTTCAGGCGCACTTTCCCCCAGCAGAGATCGGGGAAAGCACCCTGTTCTATAAGTAAGCTGCAGCCTGTACTAGGGATCCTCCTACTATGTTATTATTTTTTAAAAACGTAACTTTTATTTCAATTGTAAATTATTTACACTAATGAAAAAACATTAAAATTATCAGTTGCCTAAAGTCACTTCTGTTATTAACACAGCCAATTTTAGCTGATATTTAAGTCACATATATAATATGGGGAAGTCTTAATATTGCTACATGAGAGATAGGTTTATTCTCAATTGCAAGGTTGCAGTTGTTATGACCCCTTTTCCTTTGGGTAGGCAAACACTGGTTTTCAAATTGCAATCAGAACTAGAGCGGTTTCGCTTGATTCCAGCGTGTCGCTCCTTTATTCTTTAACATTCGTCTGTAATTTTATTTCTGGTTTATTATTTTTATTTACATTTATTCAGTGTAAATTGTCACCTAGGGCATTTAGGTGTGGAGGTCAGAGCCTGAGAAGTTGTGGCTAGGAAGACTGAAATGTAATGAAATACATGAAATACACATGGGGGTGCTACTAGTAAAGCGCGTTAAGTTATTATGTCAGGGATTGATCGAGTCCCGTCCCTTATAGGGCTATTTAAACCCCTTCAATATCAGGCTTAACTGCACCAACCCGATTGCTCCTGAAATGGGGTTAGACCCCGATGTATAATATGTCTGTCTGCCAGCCACGCTACTTCTACTACGAGGGGTGGTGCTGCTAGACACCATAATACCTGCAACGCGGCACTCAGCCGCTCGCCTTGTTCTATAGTCACTGCACTTATTAGTGCTCGCCTACACCACGGAAGGCTGCCGTTCCTTCCTACCACTATCCCCTACTCCTAACACAGCACTTCGGCGACTGGCTAAAATGAAGACGCGCTACAACCTTCCCGACATGTTTCACCGCGCTAGGCGGCTTCGTCAGGGGCTAAGGTATACAGCGCGCGGCGCGGTCCACTTCCTGCTTTAAGGTCCAACAGGTACTTCCCCTCATCCAAGTGGCCAATGTTCTGGCAGTTCCCCAGATTGACAGCAGCGCTAGTCCCTCAGACTTACAAGCGCTGCACCACATTATCTATGCTACCGATATGAGCCAATCAGGGAACCCTCATAGACCCTCACTACTAGCAGATACAATGTATCCATTTTTTCTATTAGATTATCTATTGCAAAGTATCCATTCCTACAAGTAGCATGAACTTAGTAAGGCTAGCTAATTAAATACAATACAAATAAACATTTATTTCTAGTGATGGCTGAATAAGGTCATTTAAAGCAGATACTATTTAAATTGTAACAATTTGTAAAAATATTCTAATCTTATATGTATTGTCCCTTTGGATATTCAATTTCATTTTTAATTTATATTTTTGTTTTATAATTTTATATATTTTATTTATTATTTATTATTATTTACTGTTTCACAATATTTTTTATTTTATTTTTGTTTTTTATTTCTTATTATTTTATATTAATAGTTTTTTTGCCAGTCTTACAGACCAAACGCCCATAACAGACGATGTTGAATTCCGTGAGGGGCTGGGATAATATCCTGATGGAAAATCACTTCGGTTAATGCAATATATGGTTGATTATGAAAAACAATATTTTAACAAGATATCTGAACAACTAGATAGAGAAGTCAAAGAAATTTTGAGTTTTAGCCAACACGTAGAATTCATAAATCAAGAACAAAAACTACAAAAAAAATCTGGACACGCTCAGAGAAGAGATTAAGGAGAGGAAACATCGAAAATACATATGAGATAGACAAGATTTTGACTTGGACCAGATTTACACTTGGAAATCAAGACCCTCCTATCCCACTAAAAAGAAGAACTATACAGATCTTTCTGAATCTGATACCTCGGGCACAGACACTTCTAATACAAGTACAAACTATAGAAGTAGTACTAAAAGAAAAGGTAAAACCCGTAAAAATCAAAATTTTAAGAGACCAAACGTGGTGACCAACGCGAGTCACCAACAACAATGTGCGACAGTAAAAACCGCAATTCCAACTCTGGGCTTTTCGGGCCCTTCATTATCATCTTCCTCTGTTTACATTCCATCCCAAAGCGTGCAACAACAGGGACCCCCTTCCCAGCAGATAAATATGACACTTGCCAACCAATGTGCATCTTCACAAATAATGACATCTGCAACTTGAAGTGGAGGAACTCCCCTGATGCCAACATCTGTAAACAGCAATTTACCGATCGCCCCTCTTTTTTTAGGACCACCAGGAGTGCAACTGAGGGACAGGGACAAATGGGGGTACAACGTGAAGTAGATTCTTCACTGACACATGTACAATCAAAAGTAAATGTTGTGTCCCTACACACTGATGGCAAACAAACACAAGTTATAAATTTATCTAATATAGTTTTGGAAGATGATTATATAGGTCTATTACAAAAAGGACTTACCTTTACCCCTGTACCAACGATGGATAAGTTCACGTGGATAAAGGACATAAACCTGTTGCAAGGAAACTAGCGTTACATAAAACAGCATAACAATGCTACACAGGATATGAACAAATTGATTGAGAAGGAAAAAGTAACTCTAGATATACTGGAGAGCCTCCGTCAAGAAAGTGAAGGTCATGTCCTAGAGATTGAACCCCCTTTACTTCTCTTAAACCAAGATCGAATGGACCCCACCGTTCTCACAGTACAAACATGTAGAGACATTTGTTAACTTGGTCACTAAGGACATTGAAAAAACTTAAGTGCATCACCCTGATCATCATATGAATCTGACAAAAGAAGAACAAGATGCAGTTTTAAGAACATTCGTAACGGCCACTACCATCCTATATAAAGGATACAGGAGATTTAATAACAAAGATTAAGGACATCACCTAATCCAGGAAATTACCTAGCCTCTTTGGATGTAGAGGCATTGTATAGTAACATCCAGCACGATTTGGGTTTATTAGCGATTAAACACTATTTGAGCACCACAAAGTATTTTCTTTTAGAGCACATAATGATTTTTGTTTTAATGTTACTTCAGTTTGTACTAACTCCAATTATTTTATATTCCAAACACTTTCTACCACCAGACGAATGGGACCGCAATGGGGACGCCTTGTGCACCGACGTATGCTAATTTATTTTTAGGGTGGTGGGAGGACTTCACGGTATTCACGGACACTTATGTAAATTTCACGAAACATGTCATATATTGGGGTAGGTATATCGATGATATCCTGACTTTTTGGGATGGAGATATACCTACCTTCAATCATTTTGTGGATACACTAAATAAAAATGAAATAGGGATGCACTTCACTCATGAAATACATTTGGATAATATATGTTTCCTGGATCTCCGTATCAAAAAGGAAAATGATGGTAGATTGTCAACCAAGATTTTTCGGAAGCCTACATCGACCAATAGTTTTCTATACTGGACGAGTTGGCATCCGACCCCACTGAAAAATGGGATCCAGTGGGCCAATATCTTAGGGCCCGCAGAAATTGTACCACAGAAGAATCTTTCAAGAGGGAATGTGACGAACTATATTGTAGATTCAGAGAAAGGGGGTATCCTAGAAAAAAACTGATGAGAGCCTATAATAGAGCGAAGAATACAAATAAAGAAACCCTCCTTAACCCCTTCAACCCCGGGCCTGTTTTCACCTTCCTGACCGGGCCATTTTTTGCAAATCTGACATGTGTCACTTTATGTGGTAATAACTTTGGAACGCTTTTACTTATCTAGGCCATTCTGAGACTGTTTTTCTTGTGACACATTGTACTTCATGACAGTCATAAATTTGAGTCAATATATTTCACCCTTATTTATGAAAAAATCCCAAATTTACCAAAAATTTGGAAAAATTTCCAAATTTCCAAATTTCAATTTCTCTACTTTCAAAATACACAGTAATACCACCAAAAATAGTTATTATTTTACATTCCCCTTATGTCTACTTTATGTTGGCATCATTTTGTAAATGTAATTTTACTTTTTTAGGACGTTAGAGGGCTTAGAAGTTTAGAAGCCATTTTTCAAATTTTCACCAAATTTTCCAAAACCATTTTTTTTAAACACCAATTCAGATATAAAGTGATTTTGAGGGGCTTACATAATGAAACCCCCCATAAATGACCCCATTTTAGAAACTACACCCCTCAAGTTATAAAAAACTGCTGTTACAAACTTTGTTAACCCTTCAGGTGTTCCACAAGAATTAAAGGAAAATTTCACTTTTTTGGTAGATTATTCATGTTAATATTTTTTTTCTTGCAATACAGCAAGGGTTAACAGCAAACTAAACCTCATTACTCTGATTCTGCAGTTTACAGAAATACCCCATATGTGGTGGTAAACGTCTCTATGGGTTTGTGGCAGTGGTCAGAAGGAAAGGAGCGCCATACGGATTTTGGAGGCAGATTTTGCTAGAATAGTTTTTAGGCACCATTTTGTAATTGAGAGACCCTGACGTACCCCTTCAGTGGAAACCCTGAAAAAGTGACCCCATTTTGGAAACTACACCCTTCAAAGAATATATTAAGGGGGGTTCTGGCCACTTTGACCCCCTAAGCGTTTTACGGAATTTGGAAACACCAGGCTGTGAAAATGAAAAGTTTCATTTCTTCCAATAAAATGTTGCTTTAGCCCCAAATTTTTCATTTTCACAAGGGGTAACAGGAGAAAAGCACCCCATAATTTGTTACCCATTTTCTCCTGAATACGGCAACACCCCATATGTGGTGGTAAAACTGCTGTGGGGGCACATGGCAGGACTCAAAACAGAAGGAGCGCCATATGGATTTTGCAGAACAGATTTTGATGGATTGGTTTGCGGGTGCTGTTGATTTTTAACTTTTTTGAGTTATTGTCTTATGTGGGGGCTCATTTTTTTGCGGGACGAGATGACGGTTTGATTGGTACCATTTTGGGGTACATAAGACTTTTGGATCGCTTTGTATTACAGTTTTGTGAGTCAAGGTGAAAAAAAATAGCAGTTTTGGCATGGTTTTTAAAAATTTTTTTTACAACATTCACCTGGGGTGCTATCTCAGAAATATTTTATAGAGCAGGTTGTTACGGACGCGACGACACCCAATATGTCTAACTTTTTATTTTTGGAAAGTTTTAACACATTAGATGCATTTTAGAACAGAATAAAATCTTTTTTTTTGTGTTGCCATTTTCAAGAGCCATATTTTTTCAGTTTTCAGGCGATTGTCTTCAGGTAGGGTAACCGTTTTTGCAGGAAAAGATGACGGTTTGATTGGTACCATTTTGGGGTAAATACACCTTTTTGATCGCCTGCTATTACACTTTTTGTGAGGCAAGAGGGAAAAAAAATGGTTGTTTTGGCATATTTTTTTTTTTTTTGCAGCATTCACCCGGGGGGCCATCTCATGTAATATTTTTATAGAGCAGGTTGTTACGGACACGACGATAACGGTTTGATTGGTACCATTTTGGGGGTAAATACGCCTTTTTGATCGCCTGCCATTACACTTTTTGTGAGACAAAAAGGAAAAAAATGTCTGTTTGGCTTAGTTTTTTTAAAAAAATTTTTACAGGCATTCGCCTGGAGGGCCATCTTATGCAATATTTTTTAATAGAGCAGGTTGTTACGGACGTGGCAATACCCAATATGTCTAACTTTTTTATTTTTGGATAGTTTTACACATTAGATTTATTTTTTGAACAAAATAAAATACTTTTTGTGTTGCCATTTTCTGAGAGCCATATTTTTTTTATTTTTTCAGGCGATTGTTTAGATAGGGTCTCATTTTTTTGCGGGACAAGATGACGGTTTGATTGGTACCATTTTGGGGTACATACGCTTTTTTGATTCACCTGCTATTACACTTTTCGTAAGGCAAGGTGACCCAAATGTCTGTTTTGGCACAGTTTTTTTTTTATTTTTTTACTCGGCGTGCACCTGAACGGGGTGGATCATGTGCTATTTTTATAGAGCCGGTCGATACGGACGCGGCGATACCTAATATGTCTATTTTTTTCACTATTTTTTACAATTTTTTTATATTATTTTGTAAAAATGACGTTTTTTTTGGGGGGGGGACTTGAAACTTTTTTTTTGTAAAAACTTTATTTTTTTCACTTTTTTTAACTTTCTTATTTTACACTTTTTTTCACTTTTGGGGGTCTGATCCCCTTACAATGCATTACAATACTTCTGTATTGTAATGCATTGGCTGGAAGTGTATTACTCAATGTAATACACTTCCAGCACACTGCCTGTGAGATCCAGGGGGCTGGATCTCACAGGCTTCCGTAGATAGCAGCCGGATGCCTAAGGAAGGCATCCGGCTGCTATCTCAGCCATCGGGTCCCCGTCACAGCAGCGCGGGGACCCGATGGCAACCCCTTCCCACCGCATGTGCCGCGGTCAGCGCTGACCGCGGCACATGAAGGGTTAATGCACCGGCATCGGTGTTTTCACCGATGCTGGTGCATACATCAGGGGTCTGGCTACTGGGCACAGCCGGACCCCCGCCGCTAATCGGGTGGGCGCAGCATCCTGCACCCGCCCGATCAGCGCGCCGTAGCACTACGGCGCTGGTCGGGAAGTCACTTCCCGCAGCGCCGTACATGTACGGCGCTGGTCGGGAAGGGGTTAACGGGAATTCAGCAATAAAAGGAAATAGAACAAATACTTACCAACAGAATACTGGAGCATCTGAAAATGACCAGATCCAGAGAAGCCAAAAACCCTGTCAAAAGATCATAAGATATATAGGCACTTTTGACCACCAATATATTGAAATCAAACACGATATTGGCATATACGTACCTCGGATGGGGACCTCAAGGAGGTCATAGGTGCCTATCCTGCAGTCACTTATAGAAGAGGCCGGAATCTGCGGGATGAACTTGTGCATAGCTTTCTTCCGTTGACATCAAGTAAAAGAAGTATAATAGGGGAAAAACCACAGTTAGTGGGATCATACCCGCGTGGGAGTTGTTCATTCTGTAAATGTCTACCGAAAATAAAGAGATTTATAAATCCTGTTGACGGACGAAAATATGAAATAAAGAGCGACACGCTGGAATCAAGCGAACCGCTCTAGTTCTGATTGCAATTTGAAAACCAGTGTTTGCCTACCCAAAGGAAAAGGGGTCATAACAACTGCAACCTTGCAATTGAGAATAAACCTATCTCTCATGTAGTGATATTACCACTTCCCCATATTATATATGTGACTTAAATATCAGCTAAAATTGGCTGTGTTAATAACAGAAGTGACTTTAGGCAACTGATAATTTTAATGTTTTTTCATTAGTGTAAATAATTTACAATTGAAATAAAAGTTACGTTTTAAAAAATAATAACATAGTAGGAGGATCCTTAAAAGGGTTTTTTTGTTAATCTTTTGATTAAATTTGTAGTTGGTGTATAAGTACCCTGAGGATTCCCTCCTCTATGGGGCCGCCAAAAATAGCTAAGCGCTGGCTTGGCTATTTCCGTCAGCTCCATAGAAATCAATAGGAGTGCACAGCGCATGCACTGCCACAACTCCCATTCATTTCTATGGAGCCGACGGAGACAGCCGAGCCAGCGCTTAGCTATTTTTTGGCGGCCCCATAGAAATGAAGGGAGGACGTAAGTGCATGCGCAGTGCGCCCTCCTTCACTTTTGGGGCCCCGTTCTTGATATAGTTGCATGTCCAGGATAGGGACCCGCACCTATAGGACAATGGGGGCATATCCTAGCAATATGCCTCCATTGTCCAAGATAGGACAAACCCCTTTAATATACAGGGCATTTTCCTGCTCTCTAGCGGAGAAGACCACTGAAATAAAATGCATCAATCTTCTCCCCAGTATGAGGAGAAGCTATTGCTAAAGGTATAGATTGTCCCCATACAGACTCTTTGTTTTACAGCAAAATATTGATGTTAATGTTATTTATCTCTTTTTATTCCCAAGGTCTGTTGACAATATGGTGGACGAGAAGAGGTACAATCTCAGACTTCGGAGAATCCCGAAAGACCAAGACATACCGAGACAACTTCACAGCCTCAAACTGCTCAAGACGATGAAAGCAGGACCACTCGACACCGGTGGAAGTATCTTCATCACCACACGTTGTACAGTCCAGTGCCAGGCGAAAGAGGAAGCAAAATCAGCCAGTTAGTGTACCAAGTACACAGGACATGATAGATTCACAAGTCCTGGACTACTTGAAAAAAAACAGAGCTGAGACACCAGAAGACAGCATAATGAAGAGTCTGGGCAAGTTTTTTAGCCGGGTTGCACCTGAACATCAACCGCGTTGTATGGCATCTTTGGCGGTATTGTTGGAAATATACATCGATGCACATGACCCATCCGAAGTGCACGATTACCTAGAGCAGGCACGGGCACGGCTTAACAGGAGACCACAGATGAGCCAACCTACTTCGATGTCTGGCAACTATCCCCAAACAAGTTTTCAATATCCCCCCCCCCCAAGTCAACATTCCCAAGATTATTTTTCACAGGATCAGAGGCCAAATATTTCTTCACAACGGCCAATTAATCCGGAACAGTTGGATCTTCGTCAACTTCTAATCCACCTCCTGGATCATTCACCCGTGATCTTTTCAATCTTTAATTATTGTAAAGTTAATGTTTTATGTTTCACTTGTTGAATATTTTAAATATTTTTCTCAGTAAAAATCATTCACCCGTGATCTTTTCAATCTTTAATTATTGTAAAGTTAATGTTTTATGTTTCACTTGTTGAATATTTTAAATATTTTTCTCAGTAAAAATATACAAAAACATTTCTTGAGAAGTCTCTTTTTTTATTTAGGAACTGTAGTTAACCAAAAATATTTGACTGAATGCCTAAATTTTACAAAAAAATTTGCTTCATGAAAATTTTATTTATAATGAAGCAAATTTCATTGTAGGTAGTGAGTTAAAGGGGTTATGCAGTTGTTTGAAACTGATCATCAGCATCTGATCGGCAGGGGTCCGACAACCGGGACCCCTGCCAATCAGCTGTTTCCGAATACAGCCGTGCTCCAGGAGCGCTGTTGCCTTCTCTGTGTTTTCCTCAGGCCCGGTGACGTCACGACTAGTATCACTGGCCTGGGCGGGGCTAAGCCCTGCTCACATGAATGGAGCTTAGCACGGCTGCCTTCTAAAAAAGCTGATTGGTTGTTTGAGTATATATCATCAGAGGATAGATCATCAGTTTTAAACAACTGCAGAACCCCTTTTAAATTACAATGAGGTTTGATTACACAGCGCCCCCATCATTTTACCCCTTAGATGCCGCGTTCATAGATGATCATGGGATCTGATAGACATACCACATTAAAAAATAATAATAATAATAATCAATGCTTACCTGATCCATTACCTTGCAAAAGGGACGACAGGAACTGTATTGCGTAAAGATCTTACAAAAATCAAGTGTGGATATTGGTGATGTGATACATCACTGCGCGTGGGATTTCTAGCAAGATCTAGCAGGTCAGCGGACCTGAATGCAGCATCCCCCACAGTTAGTGCTTGTGCATTATATGGACCACATATTGCGGTCCACAGCACAGGAACCTACGGCACACATAGGTTTCATCTAATTATATAAATAGACTGAAAATAACATTTTTTCCCCATTATCAGCAAACACTTAATAGAATAATAACTAAGATAACTTTATTGGAGAAGGTAAAAAAATGCTTGCTTGAAATGAGGTATTAAAAGGTATTTTACACCAAATCATCATCAAAATTCTGAAATTTCAAGAAATATTATAAGAAATTACACACTATCAATCTCAAAAAGAAATGATAGTGGATTTTGGACAATATAAAATACCTCAGCCGCAAGCCCACGTCAAGGGTCCTCATTCTCTTGCGAGTCCCTAACTAAACTAACAACAGGGGATCTAACTAACTAAAAAATAAAATTTTGGAGTAATTTAGAATCCAGAATCAAGCTGAAATCAACGACCTCCACAGATGGCTTCCAACTGCCACAGTAATGCCCCCACTGGACTGCAAAAATAGTCGGAATAGAGTTTCCCGAACAGCTAGTCCAGCTGTTTGATCAGAGTCCAGTCCGGCTCTGATCAAATATGACATTAGATGTCATAATTTGATCAATTTCTGCATCAGCGGAGGCATCATGAATCCTGGTGAAGTTGTGGAGAAGAACACAAGCCTGTATCACCAGGGTGGCATTGTCCGGATTCATTTGTATGGATGACATGGACACTCTCCACTTAGCATAGAGTATTCCAAAAGCGCACTCCACATACTGACGGGTGCGAGTCAGACGATAGTTGAAGATGCGCTTCCGGTCATCCAGATCGCGTCTTAGGAAGGGCCGCATCATGTGTGGTGACAATGCGAATCCTTCGTCAGCCACGATCACAAATGGAGCCGGCGGACCTGCAGATCCGGGAAGTCTTCTTGGCTCTGACAGGGCAAGCTGGTTTGTCTGAAGTCGCTCACCCATTCTGGAAGCACTAAAGATGCGGGCGTCTGAAGTGCTCCCATAGGCCCCGATATCGACAATTACAAACCTGTAGTTACTGTCAGCTAAGGCCATCATCACTACAGAAAAGTACTGCTTGTAATTGTAATACCGGGACCCTGAGTGAGGCGGCTTCTTTACACGGATGTGTTTACCGTCCAGTGCCCCAATGCAGTTTGGAAACTACGCAGATTGGTAAAATCCCTCGGCGATACGTAGCCAATCTTCCGCCTTGGGGGTGGGCATCACTGCTTCTCTGAGTCGCTGCCAGATTACTTTACAAGTATGGCAGACGATCCCAGAGATTGTTGAGATCCCAAGCAGAAACTCGAAGTGCAGCGAAGCAAAGGAATTTCCGGTTGCAAGGAATCTGTGGAAAGAAAAAAAAAATTATGTTATAATAAAGGAAATCTGTCACCAGGATAATCACTATTAAGTAAAAAGCCATGGCCTAATAGCACTTAGTACCTTATTTCCAGATATGCCTTTGGTTAAGCAATAGATGTTTTCTATAATGTGAAAATCTATTTTTTTTTTATGCAAATCAGGCAGTAAGGTGCCTTTAGGGGCGTCACTCTTGCAGGAAGGAGCCCAGGCATGCCTCCTGCTAGTGCCCAAGCCAAGGCAGAGGCGTGTTTGGGTTCCTTCCTGCATGAGTGACGCCCCTCTGGGCACTTTACTGGCTCATTTGCATAACAAATAAACAGGATTTTCTTTATATAGAAAACACCTATTGCTGAAAAAAAGGCACATCTGGAAATAAGGTACTAAGTGCTATTAGGCCATGGCTTTACTTCAATAGCGATTATCCAGATGACTGATTTCTTTAAAGGGGCTGTCTCATCTTGCTGTTACAAAGGCGAGATGAGACACCGTTTCCAAACACCTCCCAGCCAAGAAACAGCATAGCGCTCCAGCACTCTGCTGTTTCAGTAGCTGTCATTGCTGTGCTCTGCTGTTTCCTGGCCGTGAAGTGGTCAGAAACGGTGTCTCATCTAGCCTTAGTAACAGCGAGATGAGACAACCCTTTTAATTTTTATAATACAAAATACCACAAATACATTATTATACACTTACCTCAACGTGACTAGGAGACGTTGGTCAGCAGAGATGCTACGCCTCATGCTCGTGTCCACGAAGGTCAGGTATGGATGAAGAGAGACCAGAAGATTATCGAAAGCCTCCATGGACATGCGGCAGTAGCTTCGAAACTTCAGGGGGTCCTGTCGCAGATCATTGTAAATACTATGAAATTGTCCCTTCTGTTGACGCTGAGCGACAATTGGATGAATCCACTGTTGCCTTCTCCTCTCTGGTTCTTCGTCGAGCATAGGTGATTGCTGTCCAAATCGCTGAGATAGGAGCCAGCGGATGATAACTTCATTCATATCCTTGGACATTATGGTAATCGTTAAGAGAAAGTGAGAAAAATATGCCTAGATCAAGCACAGATTTCACCACAGAGCTCTGAACAACGCGATGAACCAAACAAAATGGCGCCTGGCTGATCACATGACTTTCCCTTTATTAAGATATCTTAGCAACAATAATTTATTCCTCCCTCCGTTTTTTTTGCAGATCCGCAAAAACGGATGCCACACGGATACATACGGTCCGTTTTTGCAGACAAACGGAACGGATGCGGATTTAAAACTGATTTGTTTGTGGAGCAATGGATCCGCAAAAACCAGACCGATTTTCTGGATGTGCACAAATGCGGACGTGTGAATGTAATAGAGCAATTTACTGATGAGGGTAAGTTGCGGTCCACTTGGGGGACTTAAGAAAAGGTAAAAAAAAAAGTAAAAAAAGTTTTGAAAACACCTTAAAAATTAAAATCACCCCCATTCCCCAAAACAAAAAACAAAAAACAAAATAAAAATAGCATTATGGGTATCGGCGCATGCGAAAATGAGAAATTCACGTTTTTTTCATCACTTTATCTCCCAAGAAAATTTAATAAAAAGTGATCAAGTCATACACACCCCAAAATGGTACTGTCAAAAATGACAGATCGCCCCGCAAAAAATGAGCCCCCAGACATCTCTATAGAAATAACTTTAAAAAAGTTATAAGGGTCAAAATATCACAATAATTCAGCAGAAGCAGCAAAAGCAGCAGAGTTTCTTCTTGTATGTGAACTTTCTTTCTTTCTTTCTTTCTCTCTTTCTCTCTTTCTCTCTTTCTCTCTTTCTCTCTTTCTCTCTTTCTTTCTTTCTTTCTTTCTTTCTTTCTTTCTTTCTTTCTTTCTTTCTTTCTTTCTTTCTTTCTTTCTTTCTTTCTTTCTTTCTTTCTTTCTTTCTTTTTATTTCTTTTTCTTCTCTTCTTTCTTTCTTTTTTCTTTCTTTCTTCTTTCTTTCTTTCTTTCTTTTCTTCTTTCTTCTTCTTCTTTTCTTCTTTTCTTCTTTCTTTCTTTCTTTCTTTCTTTTTTCTTTCTTTTCTTTCTTTCTTTCTTTCTTTCTTTCTTCTTTCTTTCTTCTTTCTTTTCTTTCTTTTTTCTTTCTTCTTTCTTTCTTTCTTTCTTTCTTACACCTGGGGGGGATGATGGCACAAGGGGGGGTATTGCACCGGGGGGGATAAGGCACAGGGGGGGGATGATGGCACAAGGGGAGGGTGGTTGAGGGGCTTGCACGGGGGGTTGTTAGCACAAGGGGGCTATTGCCACTGGGGGGGCGGGATAATGCGCACAGGGGTGGATGATGGCAAAAGGGGTGGGTTGCACGGGGGATTGATGGCACAACGGGGGGGTATTGCACTGGGGGGGATAATGGCACAGGGGGGGATGATGGCACAAGGGGAGGGGGTTGAGGGGGTTGCACAAGTGGGGGTATTGGTATGAAGTGAGTCCTAATGAACGGGTGCTGCTAGGGTTGCCTCCTTTCCCAACAAAAAATACTGGTTACATAAGTTAAAAGGTTGGTGTGGGTTAATACGGGTGTTATTTGATCATATTTATGTTTTGCGCAATTATTTTCGCAATAAAATCAAACATTTCATTGTTGGGGACACCATATGTAATTAAGTTTTATTTGACCTCTATTTTTAAAATGTTTCTGTGGGGATTCGAACTCCCAACCATTTAAACTAAAGGCAAGAACCTTAATCACTGGGCTATAGAGCTCAATGCTAGGTCAGTGTTGAAAAACCTCATAGAAGTTTCTATGGTAATAGGGAGAAACTTCTATAAGGATTTTCCACCACCTACTTAAACTGAGCTCTATAGCCCAGTGGTGGTTTATACTTTAGGGTGTCCCCAAGCATAGTGACCATGCTTGGAAACACCCCCTTTCATGTTGGTAACACAAAGGCCCCATTCACACGACCGTATATTTGCGGGCCGCATTACGCTCGGAACACACGCCGTGCAGCCCCATAGAAAATGCCTACACTTGTCTGTGCGCACGGACAAGTATAGGACATGCTTCAAAAGAGCCGCGGCACGGAGCTAGCATAGAAGTGAATAGGGCCGCATCATTTTCTTTCTCACACCTGGGGTAGATGATGGCAAAAGCGGGTGGGTTGCACGGGGGGGTGATGGCACAAGGGGAGGGGTTGCACAGGGGGGGGGGTGATGCACCAGGAGGGGATAATGGCACAGCGGTTGAATGATGGTAAAAGGGGGGGATTGCACAGGGATGATAATGGCACGGGGGGGGGGAGATAGCACAAGGGGGTAGGTTGCACAGGGGGATGATGGCACAAAGTGGTGACATGATTGCACAGTGTGGGGTGGGGGGTTATGATCTCACTTGAGTGAGGTGGTAGCACTGGTGAGCGCAGTAGGTTTGGTGATTTTATGTTTGTGGACATTAAGGTTGTCTAAATTATTATTAGTAACTGATTTTTACTTTATTGTAGCCTTCGTCATCATCTTCATCCCCAGCATCTCCTCCCTCAGCATCTCCTTCCCCATCATCCCCTGCCTCCCAAGTTTCCGGTGGACCAAGCAGGGACCAGGGCCGGCAAGAAGTAAGTGTGTGTGTATATATATATATATATATATATATATATATATATATTGTTTTGACAAAAACTATACAATTATGTGTAAAATTTGAATACATTTTAAATCATTAGGAACCTGAACCGAGAGCCGCCAGGCAGGATCCCCCAGTCTCCTCCAGAACCCGTGGGAGAGCCCATGGTGGTCTGGAACGTGTAAGAATCAAATCATTATTTTTATTTTTTTATTACTTGTTTTTTGCTATTTGACCTAAATTTTTTTTTCTTTTAGGGTTCCAGAGTCTCCACCAGGGAAAATGAGGAGTTCGTTGTCCCCTACATCGACAATGAACTCCTCATCCAACTGGTGGAGGCGCGTCCCTCTATATGGGTCCACACCGACCGCCACCAAGCAGACCCATCAGCGAACCCAGCGGCTCTGGAGGGAGATTTGTGACAAATTATTTAGCACCTGGGTCGATCTCTCTCTGCGGCGGCTCAAAAGGAATGTGGTAACTATAGCAATAGTTTTTTTTAGTACATTCATCTTGTTGTTAACCAAACAGCATGCTAATTCCTTTTTTTTTTTTTAGTTCACAGTTAAAAAAGGTTGTTACTTGGTGGCGGTCAATGCGGGGACCACTTCAAGAGGGACTACAATCTGGAAGTTCAGGCCAGAGTGGTTCCGCAGGAACCTCAAGGCCCCAATACATGTTACCATGCAGCCCTGGGGTTCCTACGAAGGACGCTGGGCACTTAGAAGGTAATTTTATTTATTTTTTGATGGGGAGATGGAAGAGGAAGATTTTAAAAAGCATTTGCTGTTGTCTCTCTCTGAGCGCAAGGAGGCTGTCTGAGACAGAGGAGCGTTTAGCCCCTCTGTACCGGGGCAGCCTCCCTACCGTTCAGAGGGACAAGTGTGGTCTCCATCTGAGCACAAGGAGGCTGTCTGAGACAGAGGAGCGTTTTGGCCCCTCTGTACCGGGCAGCCTCCTCTACCGTCGGAGGGACAAGTGTCGTCTCCCTCTGAACACAAGGAGGCTGTCTGAGACAGAGGAGCGTTTAGGCCCCTCTGTACTGGGCAGCCTCCTTACTGTCAGAGGGACACAGTGTCGTCTCCCTCCGAGCGCAATAAAAATGGGGCTGAATGAAAGTTGGGGCTGAATAAAAATGACGGCCCATGGTAAAAGTTGCAGGGGCGAATAGGGTGTGGAGGCAGGAAGGGTCAGAAGTGGGGGGAGCCTGAGCATGTGCAGAAGAGGGAAATAGGGAAAGAAGCGCAAGGAGGTTGATGGAAATGGGATGGGGTGTAGGTGTGGGATGTGGTCGGTGCAAAATTTGCCATGACCCGTTTTCAACCATGTTTTTGAAGTCATGCAACTCCTCAGGCGTCATTCAGTCCATCACAGGGACTAAGCTTAGTGCATAGTTTCGGTTGGGATTATGTTGCTGCGCCGCATCCACCCCCACCATGCAGTGTAGCACCTCCTCCTTAAAAGACCGAAACTCCTGCGCAAAATCTTCTAGAGAATCGGATATGATCTCTATTAGATTCACAAAGTCCCTGAGACTGGTCCTACTAGATTTTGGCTGTCCAACAGGGCTCTCAAATTCTGCTGAACTCGCCAGAGCCTCTGTTCGACAACCTGATCTGGTAGGGGACCTGGATTATCCTGAACCGATGCATGACGGACAGGAGGGCTGGGGGTGGCGGCCGGTTGAGGGTCCGCTTCAAGAGGCTGTTCAGGCGCCCGAGTGCTGCTGGCAGTTCTGTCGGAAAGAAAAAAAAATAATTAGTTTTGCTTTCAAAAACTGCATGCATTTGATATGCTATTGCTACCTCCGACGGTAGGAGACTGCCCGGTACAGAGAGGCCAAACGCTCCTCCGTCTCAGACAGCCTCCTTGCGCTTCTTTCCCTATTTCCCTCTTCTGCACATGCTCAGGCTCCCCCCACTTCTGACCCTTCCTGCCTCCACACCCCTATTCACCCTGCAACTTTTAGCATGGCCCGTCATTTTTATTCAGCCCCACAGAAGACAGGAGGGCACACATTGCTGGCCCCAAGACGTCCACCCCGCAATGGTCCACCTCCCCCTTCCAGTTTACGACCCTTTAGTTTTGTTTTTTTATGATTAATATTTTTTATCAAAACAAGTTTTATATTTTAAAAATATTTATTTATTGTTAATAAAAAATTTTTTGTTTAACCCCTTAATGACCGGGCCATTTTGCACCTTCGTGACCAGACTGATTTTTGCTAATCTGACATGTGTCAGTTTATGTGGTAATAACTTTGGAACGCTTTTACTTATCCAGGCCATTCTGAGATTGTTTTCTCGTCACATATTGTGCTTCACGACAGTAGTAAATTTGTGGCAAAATATTTCATTTTTATTCATAAAAAAATAGCAAATTTACAAAAAATTTGAAAAAATTAGCAAATTTCCAAATTTCAATTTCTCTACTTTCAAAATAAATAGTAATACCTCCAAAAATAGTTATTATTTTACATTCCCCATATGTCTACTTTATGTTGGCATCATTTTATAAATGTCATTTTACTTTTTTAGGACGTTAGAGGGCTATAGAAGTTTAGAAGCCATTTTTCAAATTTTCACCAAATTTTCCAAAACCATTTTTTTTTAAGCACCAGTTCAGATGTAAAGTGATTTGAGGGGCTTACATAATGAAAACCCCCCATAAATGACCCCATTTTAGAAACTACACCCCTCAAATTATAAAAAACTGCTGTTACAAACTTTGTTAACCCTTGAGGTGTTCCACAAGAATTAAAGGAAAATGGAGGTGAAATTTCAAAATTTCACTTTTTTGGTAGATTATTCATGTTAATATTTTTTTTCTTGCAACACAGCAAGGGTTAACAGCAAACTAAACCTCAATATACATTACTCTGATTCTGCAGTTACAGAAATACCCCATATGTGGGTGGTAAACGTCTCTATGGGTTTGTGGCAGTGGTCAGAAGGAAAGGAGCGCC
>ONZH01017203.1:0-40154 GCA_900303285.1 Rhinella marina
GAGACTGGCTAGGCCACTCCAGGACCTTGAAATGCTCCATACAAAGCCACTCCTTCATTGCCCTGGCGGTGTGCTTGGGATCATTGTCATGCTGAATGACCCAGCCACTTTTCATCTTCAATGCCCTTGCTGGTGGAAGGAGGTTTGCACTCAAAATCTCACGATACAGTGCCCCATTCATTCTTTCATGTACACGGATCAGTCGTCCTGGTCCCTTTGCTGAGAAACAGCCCCAAAGCATGATGTTGCCACCCCCATGCTTCACCCTAGATATGGTGTTCTTTGGATGCAACTCAGCATTCACTCTCCTCCAAACACGATGAGTTGTGTTTCTACCAAACAGTTCTACTTTGGTTTCATCTGACCATATGACATTCTCCCAATACTCTTCTGGCACATCCAAATGCTCTATAGCAAACTTCAGACGGTCCCAGATATGTACTGGCTTAAGCAGGGGGACACGTCTGGCACTGCAGGATCTGAGTCCCTGGCGGCATAGTGTGTTACTGACAGTAGCCTTTGTTACGTTGGTCCCAGCTTTCTGCAAGTCATTCACTAGGCCCACCCGTGTGGTTCTGGGATTTTTGCTCACAGTTCTTGTGATCATTTTGACCCCACGGGGTGAGATCTTGCGTGGAGCCCCTGATCGAGGGAGATTATCAGTGGTCTTGTATGTCTTCCATTTTCTAATTATTGCTGCCACAGTTGATTTCTTCACACCAAGATGCTTGCCTATTGCAGATTCAGTCTTCCCAGCCTGGTGCAGGTCTACAATTTTGTTTCTGGTGTCCTCCGACAGCTCTTTGGTCTTCACCATAGTGCAGTTTGGAGTGTGACTGTTTGAGGTTGTGGACTGGTGTCTTTTATACTGATAACAAGTTCCATTAACAGGTGCCATTACTACAGGTAATGAGTGGAGGACAGAGGAGCCTCTTAAAGAAGAAGTTACAAGACTGTGAGAGCCAGAAATCTTGCTTGTTTGTAGGTGACCAAATACTTATTTTCCACCATAATTTGCAAATAAATTCTTTAAAATTCAGACAATGTGATTTTCTGGATTTGTTTTCTCATTTTGTCTCTCATAGTTGAGGTCTACCTATGATGTCAATTACAGGCCTCTCTCATCTTTTTTAAGTGGGAGAACTTGCACAATTGGTGGCTGACTAAATACTTTTTTTCCCCACTGTATATCCCTATGTTATACTAGTCCAATCCTTGGGTGGAACCTCGGTTACTTTGCATTTGCGCATGTTATATGATTATGTACATTCGGGATAACATGTCTATCACCATGCCATTCCTGTTAACTTGATGTGACCTTTGTTATATTTTTTCTGATTAATGTCTTAAGTCTGCTCGGCGTTGTCAACGCCTCGCCCATAACGCTTAAAGTTTATGTACACATTCTTGGCCAAATATCCAGATCTTTCGCCATTTTAGGATACTATACTTACCTGACCATCTGAGAGTGTATAAAGAATTTCATATAGAAAGTATGCACATGATATTTTCTTGTTATACTACTTTTCTATATATGTGAATATCTCTCTTTTTGATTTGCTTCATAGTCTGAAGAAGGCCTTTTTTTGGGCCAAAACGTTAGTGACATGTATTGCTGCAAATACCTATTAATAAAAAGAAAACAGTGATTGCAACGAGAAAGCCGGAGTCTTTCCAATTATTACCAAATACTCATAATGACCCTCAGGGGTATTAAATGCCGTCTTCCACTCATCTTCCTTAATTTGAATAAGATTATATACCCCCCCCCCTAACATCAAGTTTAGTGAACCAGGAAGTTCCAAGTACTTGATTAAACAGGTCTGGGATCAACGGCAAATGATACTGTTTTTTTATGGTGATTTTATTTAATTCCCTGTAGTCAATGCAGGGTCTTAGACCACTGTCTTTTATACCTACAAAGAAAAACCCCGCCCCCATGGGGGACGCTGACGGTCTAATATGTCCTTTGTGTAGACTCTCCTTCAAATAATCCCTCATAGACTGCCGTTCCGGAGCAGATAAATTGAAAATACGACCGTTGGGTATTTGGACCCTCGAATAAGGTCAATAGCGCAATCATAAGGTCTATGAGGGGCAAGGAAATGTGCCTCGGACATGGAAAATACATCCACAAAATCACTGATATATTTAGGGAGAATCAGTGAATGAACGGTAACCCCAGCTTGCATAACAGGCAGACAAAAGGAATCACAATTTATTCCCCACTTTTCTAGTTCACCTGTGGACCAGTTAATGACCGGATTGTGAATTTGTAACCATAGCATACTAAGTATTATTTCTGCAGGCAAATTTTTCAAAATAAGAAAAGAAAAAACTTCAGTATGTAGGGCACCCACAGTGGGGGTTACATTGGGGGTACAATATTCCACCGTCCCACCAACTAAGGGAGTGGAATCAATGGCAACAATATGTACAGAGTTTTTCAAAGGCAATATTGGTACCCCTAGAGACAAAGCAAAATTGTGCAGACCCCGAATCAATAAATGCCTTCCCCGAACCCTTGCAGATGCCAAAAGAAATGGTCATAGGTAACAATAATTTATCTCTTACTACCTTGGGGGGGGGGGTACCTTATCCCTCCAGGAGTCAGGAAGTGGGGACCTCCTGGAAGGAGGAAGTTTAGGACATTGTTGTAGCCAATGATCCGTCTCGCCACAGTAGAAACAGGCACCCCTTAAACGTCTTTGGACCCTCATACTGTAGGTTCCTCTTTATGATCCTCTACCAGGGATCTCAGGGGCGGGGCGTCGGGTTGAACTACCATTTGTGGAAGTGACTGACGTTCTCTCTGTCTTTCTCGGAGGCAACGGTCCAGTCTGATGGCTAAGGTCATAGTTTGTTCTAAAGTGTCAGAGGAGGGATAGCTCACTAAGATATATTTCAAGTCGTCTGACAGTCCCAACCTAAACTGACTAAATTGGATCATTCCAACCAGAAGAAACGCACCACCTCCGAAACTCGGTGCAGTATTCCTCAACTGGCCAGTTACCCTGACAGAGAGACCTTAATTGACTCTCAGCCATAGCTGAGTTATCAGGTTCGTCATATAGTAACCCTAGCGCCTGAAAAAAAGGCTTCCAGACAGGGAGAGAATAAGAAAAGAATAAGCCCACTCTTGCGGGTCTCCTTGCAACAGAGAGATAATGATACCTACCCTCTGCTGCTCGGAGCCCGAAGAGTGTGGGCGTAAACGAAAATAGAGCTTGCAACTCTCATTAAAGGTCAAAAAAGTTTACGTTCCCCAGAGAAAGGGTCGGGTAATTTGACGTGGGGTTCGAGGTTTTGTAAGGAGGATGCAGCTACAGGTGCAGACTGAAGCTGCTCCTGCTGCTGCAGCTTTTCCACCAGCTCCTGCACCATCTGGGCCAGGTTGTGCATCTGGTAGGTAAGAAGTTATATAGGTTTCTTGGGTATAATACGTGATTCTGTCACAAATTCAGGGATAAGTGCAGCCCTGAGCTGAACCCCACCACTGACCCTGCCTACTTGTTCGGCCCGTCATAGGCGACGGAGTACAACTGGATGGAAGTCCCTAGCCTAGATACGTGCAGGGGTGTACAGGGAGGGGAACAAAGGGAGAAAACAATAGACAAAGACAGAATACACAATATGAGAAATATCGCCAAGCCGAGGTCAAACCAGTAAGTCACGTTAATACCAGGTAATAAAGCAGGAGCAAAGTCAAAACACGAGCCGAGGTCAGAAGCTGAGAAGTAACGAAGTACAAGGGGATGAGACAAGGACAAGTTCAAACACAATAGTCGCAGCAGGTGACGGTAAGTAGACCAATCACAGGCAACCTGTGGCCAGCAGGTTGCCTGTTTAAATAGGCCCCCTGGTAGGTCACGTGACGTGACCTAAATCATAGGATTGATAACAGCTGTCTCACTTCAGCAAATGGCATTTATCATGTAGACAAAGTTAATAAAAGACTTTCTAATGTACTGTGATAGTCCATATTGCCTCCTTTGCTGGCTTGATTCATTTTTCCATCGTATTATACACTGCTTGTATGAAGGGGTTACAACCACCCTGCAATCCAGCAGTAGTAGCCAGGCTTGCACACTGTAGGAAAAAGAGCTGGGTGGCCACCTTGTATGTGCACTGCAGCGGTGATTATTCCCGCACATCTCCCGCATTGTACTGATATTATTCCTGCACTGTACTGGTATTATTCTTGCACATACTATACTGATAATATTACCGCACATCTTCTTCACTGTACTGATATTATTTCTGTGCATCTCCTGCACTGTACTGATATTATTCCTGCACTGTACTGGTATTATTCTTGCACATCTTGCGCACTGTACTGATATTATCTCCAGCACTGTACTGATATTATCTCCTGCACGGTACTGATATTATTCCTGCACTGTACTGATATTATTCCTGCACATCTCCTACTATACTGATAATATTACCGCACATCTTCTTCACTGTACTGATATTATTTCTGTGCATCTCCTGCACTGTACTGATATTATTCCTGCACTGTACTGGTATTATTCTTGCACATCTTGCGCACTGTACTGATATTATCTCCAGCACTGTACTGATATTATTCCTGCACTGTACTGGTATTATTCTTGCACATCTTGCGCACTGTACTGATATTATCTCCAGCACTGTACTGATATTATCTCCTGCACTGTACTGATATTATTCCTGCACATTTCCTGCACTGTACTGATATTATTCCTGCACATCTCCTGCACTGTACTGATATTATTCCTGCACATCAAATGTACTGTACTGATGTTTTTCCCACACATCTCTTACACTGTACAGATATAATTCCTGTACTGTACTGATATTATTCTCACACATCTCCTGTACTATACTGATAATATTACCGCACATCTTCTGCACTGAACTGATATTATTCATGTGCATCTCCTGCACTGTACTGACATTATTCTAGCACATCTCCTGCATGGTACTGATATTATTCCTGTACATCTCCTGTACTGTGCTGATATTATTCCCGCACATTTCCTGCACTGTGCTGGTATTATTCCTGCATATCTTCTGTACTGATATTTCTGCGCTGTACTGACATTTCTGCATATCTCCCGCACTGTACTGATATTATTCCTGCACAGTACTGACTTTATTCCTGCATTGTACTGATATTTTTCCCACACATCTCCTGCACTGTACGGATATAATTACTGCACTGATATTATTCCCACACATCTCCTGCACTGTACGGATATAATTACTGCACTGATATTATTCCCACACATCTTCTACACTGTACGGATATAATTACTGCACTGATATTATTCCCACACATCTCCTGCACTGTACGGATATAATTACTGCACTGATATTATTCTCACACATCTCCTGCACTGTACGGATATAATTACTGTACTGATATTATTCCCACACATCTCCTGCACTGTACGGATATTATTCCTGCTCATCTCCTGCACTAAGCTATTATTTATGCACCTCTCCTGAATGGTACTTATATTATTCCTGCTCATCTCCTGTACCGAACTGATATTATTCCTGCACATATCACGCACTGTACTGATATTGTTCCTGCAGATCTCTTGCATGGTACTTATATTATTCCTGCACATCTCACGCACTGTACTGATATTATTTCCGCACTGTACTGATTTTATTCTTGCACATCTCCCATACTGTACTGATATTACTCCAGTACTGTACTGATATTATTCTTGCACTGTAATGGTAGTATTCCAGCAATGTACTGATATTATTCCCGCAATGTACTGGTAGTATTCCCCCACTATACTGATATTATTTACTGACATCTACCGCACTGTACTTATATTATTCCTGCACTGTACTGGTAGCATTTTAGTGCATATCCCGCACTGTTCTGATATGCACTGTACTGATAGTATTCCTGAACTGCACTGATATTATTCACTCTGTGTACTAATAGCATTCCTGTAGTGTACTGATATGCACTGTACTGGTACTATTTCTGTACATCTCCTGCACTGTTCTGATATTATTCCTGCACTGTATTTATATTACTACAGCACTGTACTTATTTTGAAGAATAACAGCACAATAAATCCGTATTGCTGAATGCGGTGTCTCTTTTATTTCAGTAGTATATTATTGCGGCAGTCTACAAATCTGTGTGACTCCTCCGATTGACTTACAAGCAAGAGATCTAGATCGTGAGTCGAGACGACTTCAAAACTACAAACTCCACAGTGTGACGTTAGCAGAATACCTAAGAGCCAAACGGATTCCACGAGGACTCCGCATTCGCACAGGTCTGACCTTTTTAAAAGTGATTCCGGAATACTGCAACAAATTTGAACAGATCCTCAACAAATGTTCATTCGGCATTATGACATTAACTCTACTATACCTCCAAAAGGCAATATCAGAGACAAGAGACCTGATTCAAGTCACAGAGGTCCAGCTTCAAGGAACCATGTCAACAGAAGATTTTGCCCGACTGAAAGAGAAAATCACCTCCACACTGACGGAACTTAGAAGAGAAACCAAAATGACCAAAAGAAAGAAATTTCTCAGGGACACCGAGGATTACTGTCTAAATCGCATTTACAAGTGGCCCGACACTTCATCTCGTTTACAAACTCGTGGCGGTCGTTCACCATCCATTGATTCAACACGTTCCACTTCAAGTGAGGACGTCCATCGTCCAGCAGGTCAAACTGATCAATGTTCCAATCGAGAACTAAGACGTGCGCAATGGGGAGGCACTACGGGGGCCCTTAATACTTCATCAGTTAATACAAGATCACAGGCCAATTAGAATCTGACCTGCAGCCGCAAATGGCTCATGTTCTGGTACACAGACCTCTAGGTTATTCACCTCTCCAGCACTCTGACTTTAACCTGGACCCTGTGGGTTGATGAACCTCCTGTGCACTGATATTGCTTTTGCACTTTCTATTTCGATTCTATGTTTTTGTGTACATTTTTCCCAATCTCTGTTTGATATTGTTAGACTCAGGTGTGCTATGAACACCTGTTATTGCTGCCATACAGTGAGAGATTGATTTGAAATGTCTTAAGATCTATATAACTTATGCTACTGTTGTCCTTCATATTGTATCACAAGTTTCTCCAATTTTGTGTATTATTTTTCGTTACTAGTGTCTGATGAAGGCTAATTGCCGAAAACGTTTACACACAGATTTGTAAACTGCCGTGTAAAAATACTACTGAAATAAAAGAGACACCACATTCAGCAATACGGATTTATTGTGCTGTTATTCTTCAAAATAAGATTCAACTGGGGTGGGAACCCTATAACAGCCGAATTAGGCAGAGTGCAACGAAGTTTTGTTGTACAGCACTGTACTGATATTATTGCCGCACATCTCCTGCACTGTACTGATATTATTCCTGCAAATCTCCTGTATTGTACATTGTACTGATATTACAAGGGGACAGGCAGGCAGCTGAAACGCCTGTTTCAGATTTTAAAATATCAATACAGATACCATTTGAGTAGTCAGGTCAGCCCTTGCCATATAACCTTGTACAGTGTGAAACTAAGGCTCCCAGTATGGCCTGAACAGTAGTAAAGGGATGCTTCGAGTTGTTTCCAGGTGACTACAGCACTCATCATATACAATCAGTGGCAGAATAATCATTTCCATTTAGTGACTTACAGGTGATGTCTCCTCCTGAGTTCTTCTCCATCTGGTTCAGGCCACCATGATGACATCTCCCCGCCACAATTCGGCTCTGCTGATTTTGCAGAGATGTCTTCAGCTTCTTGCTTTACTAACACACTGTCACCCTGCATACTAAGGCTACTTTTACATCTCTGGTTTGAAATCCGGCTGTCTGGATCCGGGGCTGCCGGATACGGACGTTCACCAGCCCATTAAGTATAATGGGGTCCGGCGGAGATCCATATGCATTCTGGCAGACAAGTGGAGAACTGGACGGATACAAACTGCTGTATGCTGTGGTTTGTGTCCAGATGATGCTCCGCTTGTCTGCCAGAACAGCAATGCCGGAGTTTCACACTGGAGGTGTGAAAGTAGCCTAACACAAAATCATCTTAGTGCCACATGCTGTGCCCTGACTATAATAGCAGCATTAGTGCTACACACAGGGCCCCTCAGTGGTAGAGCCACATACTCTGTGCCCTCTGTATATAGCGCCACATGCTCTGTGCCCTGTTTATAGTTCCATATGCCCTGTGCCCTCTGTATAAAGTGCCACACACTCTGCGGCTTCTGTATATAGTGCCACACACAGTGCCTCTAATGTTAGTGCCACATGCTTGGTGCCCCTTATAAATAGTGCCATTTATATTTGTCCCTTTTATGTATAGCACCTCTTATATGTGCCCCCTGTATGTATAGTACCTATTATATGTGCACCTTTATGTATAGTACCTCCTATATGTACCCCTTGTATGTATAGCACCTCTTAGATGTACCCCCTTTATATATAGTGCCTATTATATGTGCCCCCTGTATGTATAGTGCCTGTTATATGTGCCTCTTTATGTATAGCGCCTCTTATATGTGCCCTCTTTATGTATGGTGCCTGTTATATGTGCCCCCTGTATATATAGTGCCTGTTATATGTGCCCCTGTATGTATAGTGCCTGTTATATGTGCCTCTTTATGTATAGCGCCACTTATATGTGCCCCCTTTATGTATGGTGCCTGTTATATGTGCCCCCTGTATATATAGTGCCTGTTATATGTGCCCCTGTATGTATAGTGCCTGTTATATGTGCCTCTTTATGTATAGCACCTCTTATATGTATCCCCTTTATGTATAGTGCCTCTTATATGTTCCCCTTATGTATGGTGCCTCTTAGATGTGCCCCCTTTATGTATAGCGCCTCTTATATGTGCCTCATTTATGTATAGTGCCTCTTATATGTGCCTCATTTATGTATAGTGCCTCTTATGAGTCCCCTTTATGTATAGTGCTTCTTATATGTGCCTCATTTATGTATAGTGCCTCTTATGAGTCCCCTTTATGTATAGTGCTTCTTATATGTGCCTCCTTTATGTATAGTGTCTCTTATACCTGCCTCCTTTATGTATAGTGTCTCTTATACGTGCCTCCTTTATGTATAGTGTCTCTTATATGTGCCTACTTTATGTATAGTGCCTGTTATACAGTGGGGGAAAAAAGTATTTAGTCAGCCACCAATTGTGCAAGTTCTCCCACTTAAAAAAGATGAGAGAGGCCTGTAATTGACATCATAGGTAGACCTCAACTATAAGAGACAAAATGAGAAAACAAATCCAGAAAATCACATTGTCTGATTTTTAAAGAATTTATTTGTAAATTATGGTGGAAAATAAGTATTTGGTCACCTACAAACAAGCAGGATTTCTGGCTCTCACAGACCTGTAACTTCTTCTTTAAGAGGCTCATCTGTCCTCCACTCATTGCCTGTAGTAATGGCACCTGTTAATGGAACTTGTTATCAGTATAAAAGACACCAGTCCACAACCTCAAACAGTCACACTCCAAACTGCACTATGGTGAAGACCAAAGAGCTGTCGGAGGACACCAGAAACAAAATTGTAGACCTGCACCAGGCTGGGAAGACTGAATCTGCAATAGGCAAGCATCTTGGTGTGAAGAAATCAACTGTGGCAGCAATAATTAGAAAATGGAAGACATACAAGACCACTGATAATCTCCCTCGATCAGGGGCTCCACGCAAGGTCTCACCCCGTGGGGTCAAAATGATCACAAGAACTGTGAGCAAAAATCCCAGAACCACACGGGAGGACATAGTGAATGACCTGCAGAAAGCTGGGACCAATGTAACAAAGGCTACTGTCAGTAACACACTATGCCGCCAGGGACTCAGATCCTGCAGTGCCAGACGTGTCCCCCTGCTTAAGCCAGTACATATCTGGGACCGTCTGAAGTTTGCTATAGAGCATTTGGATGTGCCAGAAGAGTATTGGGAGAATGTCATATGGTCAGATGAAACCAAAGTAGAACTGTTTGGTAGAAACACAACTCATCGTGTTTGGAGGAGAGTGAATGCTGAGTTGCATCCAAAGAACACCATACCTACTGTGAAGCATGGGGGTGGCAACATCATGCTTTGGTCTGTTTCTCTGCAAAGCGACCAGGACGACTGATCTGTGTACATGAAAGAATGAATGGGGCATTGTATTGTGAGATTTTGAGTGCAAACCTCCTTCCATCAGCAAGGGCATTGAAGATGAAAAGTGGCTGGGTCTTTCAGCATGACAATGATCCCAAGCACACCGCCAGGGCAACGAAGGAGTGGCTTTGTATGAAGCATTTTAAGGTCCTGGAGTGGCCTAGCCAGTCTCCAGATCTCAACCCCATAGAAAACCTTTGGAGGGAGTTGAAAGTCCGGGTTGCCCAGCGACAGCCCCAAAACATCACTGCTCTAGAGGAGATATGCATGGAGGAATGGGCCAACATACCAACCTTGTGAAGACTTACAGAAAATGTTTGACCTCTGTTCTTGCCAACAAAGCATATATAACAAAGTATTGAGATTAACTTTTGTTATTGATCAAATACTTATTTTCCACCATAATTTGCAAATAAATTCTTTAAAAATCAGACAATGTGATTTTCAGTATTTGTTTTCTCATTTTGTCTCTCATAGTTGGGGTCTACCTATGATGTCAATTACAGGCCTCTCTCATCTTTTTAAGTGGGAGAACTTGCACAATTGGTGGCTGACTAAATACTTTTTTCCCCACTATATGTGCCTCCTTTATGTATAGTGCCTGTTATATGTGCCTCTTTATGTATAGCGCATCTTATATGTGCCCTCTTTATGTACAGTGCCTCTTATATGGGTCCCCTTTATGTATAGTGCTTCTTATATGTGCCCCCTTTATGTATAGTGTCTCTTATATGTGCCTCCTTTATGTATAGTGTCTCTTATATGTGCCCCCTTTAGTATAGCGCCTCTTATACGTGCCTCCTTTATGTATAGAGTCTCTATGTCCCCCTTTATGTATAGTGCTTCTTATATGTGCCTCCTTTATGTATAGTGTCTCTTATATGTGCCTCCTTTAAGTATAGTGTCTCTTATATGGCCCCCCTTTATGCATAGCGCCTCTTATATGGGCCCCCTTTATGCACAGCACCCTTTTATATGTGCCCCCTTTATGTCAATTCAAATCCAATATATTGCAAATCACTAAAGATTACTCCATACTACACCCCGCTTACAAAAACCCAGACAAAGAAAAAAAGACCAAATCTAGACCCAGAGGATGTAGAGGAGGAAGACGCCAGAGCTCCATCAAGCAAAAAACTCAAATCAAGGTTAAAATAACTTCAACCGATATCACAACAGAGGTAGAAAAAGATGTAGATACATCTACTCTATAAAAACAAAGAGGTATCTTTAACTTATGCAAATACACACTTAAAATTGATGAAATCGAACTCTTGAGTGAAGGCCTTTCATTTTGTCCAACCACTGGCCCAGACCTGTTCAAACTTTTTGTTGACCTAAATTAGTTTATTAGAAAACTTACTTTGAAGTGACATTTTATTTTGAAAGACTCAATGTCCAAAATAACCACCAAGGTTCCCTCAGCCGATGGAACCACTACCTCCGATACAATCCAATTTAAATAATAGATCCAATTTCTACCCACTAAAAAGTAGGGGATCACATCTAGAAAGTTTTTATAACATAGTATTAGGAAGTTTTTATGAGAGTTTCAGTTCGAAACCTGGGACCAAGAGGGATACTAACAATATTCCTATCAACCAACGAAGGGCTCTCAAGGATCTAACAAATAACAAAGAGATAGTGATTAAGAATGCAGATAAGGGCGGGGGAGTGGTAGTTATGATTTCAAGCTACTACATTACAGAATCGAATAGGATTCTATCCGATACCACTTATTACATACCCCTTACAGAAGACCCAACTAAGATATATAAGAAATCTTTGTTTTAACTCGTTGACTCATACTATGAGCAAGAGTAAATAAGTAAGAAAGAAAGGGACTTCTTGAAAATAGCGCATCCATCAATTCTGAAATTTTACATCCTACCTAAAATACACAAATCTTAACAGAATCCACCTGGAAGACCCATTATATCGGGATTAATCCCATTATCTCCAATCTTTCTGCATACGTAGATAACATGCTCCAAAGATATGTACCAAATCTACCTTCTTATCTAAGAGATACCTTACACTTGATTGAAGCCTTAAAGTTTTTCCAGTGGGAAGATGGACTACTATGGGCCACTTTAGACGTAGCAGCTCTTTACAGTAACATCCCACACGATTTAGGGATAAAGGCAGTGAAACATTTCCTTACCAATGATCAAGATATGCCCTCCATACCGAAAACTTTTATTCTAGATTCTATTGATTTTATTTTACAACACAATTATTTTATCTTTAACAACACTTTTTATTTACAAAAAAAGCACACCGCGATGGGCACAATGTTTGCACCCTCCTACGCCAAACTATTCATGGGGGCCTTTGAAGAACAGATGGGCCTTCTAGATCACCCTAATATCCTGTTCTATAGGAGATATATAGACGACTTAATTTTAATCTGGAAAGGTAGTTCGGAAGACTTGTGCCAGTTTGTTGACGGTCTTAATAAAAACACTTGGAATTTGAGCTTTCACTTGAACAAGGCCCCATAGAAGCTATTTTTCTCGATTTACATCTGAGTACTGAAAATAACACAATACACACTAAAACACACTTCAAAGATGTGGATGCTAACAGTTATTTAGATTATAAAAGTTGCCATTATTCAAAATGGAAAAAGAATATTCCTTACAGTCAAATGAAGAGAATGAGAAGAAACTGTTCAAACGATCAGGACATGAGAAAACAGGTTAGAACTTTGTGCACTAGGTTTAGAGAGAAGGGTTACCCGAAGAAACTAACAGCAATTCAGCCAGAAGAGCAATCTCTTTAAACCAGAAGGATATTCTCAAACCATCCAGGAATAGATTTTTGGGAAAATGAGGTAGAAGCTAAAGATAGGCCCTTTGAGACTAAAGACAAAAAATCCTTTAAACTTAATAAAAACTCAGAACATGTGGCAATTAGACATATCCTAGTGAAACATTAGAATATTTTACAAAAGGACCCTGTCTTAGGAGAAATTATACCTAGGAACCCAATCCTTCCATTCCACAGAGCGAAAACACTCAAAAGTATACTAGCACTCTCTTGCCCTAAATTGCCCAGCCAAGAAAAATCCACATCATTAAAATTAGGACAACGAGAAGCACAAAAAGGAGCCTATAGATGTGGCATTAAAAGAAGTAAGTGCTGTGATACCATCAAGCATGGAGTAAAACAGATAATGGTCCCGGCCACTAAGGAACTAATCCCCATACGTTAACATATTAACTGTGGTACATCCAATGTAATATATATGAAGGAATGCCCATGCAATCTGTGACACATTGAATGTACCACACAAATACTGAGAGAGAGAATGAACAAACATTGTTCCAATATCAAAAGACGTGTAGAAACACATAGTATACCTAAATATTTCACAAGGGTTCATGATGGTAACCCATCACTTTTGAAAGTACAGTACGTAACACCTTTGGAATGGGTTCCCAATTCATTTTAATAACTAGCTCTGGAATATAACAATTACTAGTAAAATACTTCCTGAAACATATCTCAAATGATATACTCCAAATGTCTCAAAGATAGATTTAAGAATCACTCAATAGAAATACACGGTACCCCCTATTTATTTATTGTCTATTTATTTATTTTTTTATGTATTTATCTATTCATTTAATTTATTAATTATTTATGAATTATTTTATGAATAGCAACCTCCATCAACTTATTCTTAACATGAAATTAACTGTCATGATTATTATTATTTATTATTACTATTATTATTTTTACAATAGCCTATATTCAAGATAAAATACATTACCTTTTTTTCCCTCTGTTTTGTTTGTTGTTATTTATCAATCATGTGATTCACTGAAATTTACATATATTTCAGACCCTACTTTTTATACTATTAATTTATACCATCAAACTCTACACTCCTTTTTTATCACAAATATTATGTATTTTTTTATTGTCCCGATTATGAATGTCAGTATGTACAGTACTTTTGAACAACATTTTTATGCAATATACTTTTAATATTATTACAATATCATCATAATATTATGAAAGCCAGAAAGTGAGGTCCGCACCATTATAAATAGTTTAACTCCCTCTCGACCAGCGCCAAACATGTAGGGCGCTGCGGGAAGTGACTTCCCGCCCAGCACCGTAGTGCTATGGCGTGTTGATCGGGCGGGTGCAGGAGCTATGCCCGCCCGATCAGCTGCAGGGGACCGGCTGTGCCCGTTTGCCAGACCCCTGCTGTATGCGCCGGCATCGGCGCATTAACCCTCGATGTGCCGTGGTCAGCACTAAAAAAAAACATCCTTTTCCCCAAATAAAGTTTAAACAATTAAGAAAAAAGGGAAAAAAAGAAAAGTAGACATATTAGGTATCACCGCGTCCGTATCAACCGCCGTATCAAATATCACATGATCCACCCCACCAGGTGAACGCAGCAAAAAAAAAAAAACAGTGCCTAAACAGCCATTTTTTGGTCACCTTCCTTCACAAAAAGTGTAATAGCAGGCGATCAAAAAGGTGTATTTACCCCCAAATCAAACCGTCATCTTGTCCCGCAAAAAATGAGACCCTACCTAAGATAATCGCCCAAAAAATTTAAAAAAATATGGCTCTCAGAACATGGCACATGGCAACACAAAAAAAAGATTTTATTCTGTTCAAAAATGTTTTCACAATGTAAAAATTTAAAAGCATAAAAATAATAGACATATTGGGTATTGCCACATCCGAAACAACCTGCTCTATAAAAATATTACATGAGATGGCCCCCCAGGTGAATGCTGTAAAAAATAAAAAAATAAAAACTATTCCAAAACAGCCATTTATTGGTCACCTACCCTCACAAAAAGTGTAATAGCACGTGATCAAAAAGGCATATTTACCCCAAAATGGTACCAATCAAACCGCCATCTCATCCCGCCATCTCATCACGCAAAAAATGAGATCCTACCTAAGACAATCGCCCGAAAAATAAAAAAATATGGCTCTCAGAAAATGGCAGCAAAAAAACAAGATTTAATTCTGTTCAAAAATGCATCTAATGTGTAAAACTTAACAAAAATAAAAATGTTAGACATTTTAGGTATCGCCACGTCCGTAACAACCTGCTCTATAAAAATATCACATGATTTGCCCCTTCAGGTGAATGCTGTAATAAAAAAAAAAAAAAAAAAAACTATGCCAAAACATCCATTTTTTGTTATCTTGCCTCACAAAAAGTGTAACACCAAGCGATCAAAAAGTCTTATGTACTCTAAAATGGTACCAATGAAACGGTCACCTCATTCCGCAAAAAATAAGCCCCCACATAAGACAATAACTCAAAAAATAAAAACCAATGGCACCCACAAACCAATCCATCAAAATCTGTGCTGCAAAATCCATATGGCGCTCCTTCTGTTCTGAGTCCTGCCATGTGCCCCCACAGCAGTTTACCACCACATATGGTGTGTTGCCGTATTCAGGAGAAAATGGGGAACAAATTATGGGTGCTTTTTCTCCTGTTAGCCCTTGTGAAAATGAAAAATTTGGGGCTAAAGCAACATTTTATTGGAAGAAATTAAACTTTTCATTTTCACAGCCAAGTGTTTTTCCAAATTCCGTAAAACGCTTAGGGGCTCAAAGTGCTCAGTACCCCCCTTAATATATTCTTTGAAGGGTGTAGTTTCCAAAATACGGTCACTTTTTTGAGGGTTTCCACTGTAGGGGTACGTCAGGGTCTCTTCAAATACAAAATGGTGCCTAAAAACCATTCTAGCAAAATCTGCCTCCAAAATCCATATGGCGCTCCTTTCCTTCTGACCACTGCCACAAACCCTTAGAGATGTTTACCACCACATATGGGGTATTTCTGTAAACTGCAGAATCAGAGTAATGTATATTGAGGTTTAGTTTACTGTTAACCCTTGCTGAGTTGCAAGAAAAAATTGATTAACATGAAAAATCTACCAAAGAAATTTTGAAATTTCACCTCCATTTTCCTTTAATGCCCCTTTCACACGTGCGGGAGACTTGCACGTCTCCCGCAACGCATCTACAGGGCTGGACTCCGGTACTAACTGGGATCGCATATAATGCTATGGGATCCCTGTCAGTGCCGGAGTCCAGCCCTGTAGATGCGTTGCGGGAGACGTGCAAGTCTCCCGCACGTGTGAAAGGGGCATAATTCTTGTAGAACACCTAAAGGGTTAACAAAGTTTGTAACATCAGTTTTTTATAATTTGAGGGGTGTAGTTTCTAAAATGGGGTAATTTATGGGTGGTTTCCATTAAGTAAGCCCCTCAAAATTACTTTATATCTGAATTGGTGGTTAAAAAAATGGTTTTGGAAATTTTGTTGAAAATTTGAAAAATGGCTTCTAAACTTCTAAGCTTTCTCACGTCCTAAAAAAGTAAAATGACATTTAAAAAATTATGCCAACATAAAGTAGACATATGGGGAATGTAAAATAATAACTATTTTTGGAGGTATTACTATGTATTTTGAAAGTAGAGAAATTGAAATTTGGAAATTTGCTAATTTTTCAAAATTTTTGGTTAGTTTGGTATTTTTTTATAAAATGAAATATTTTGCCACAAATTTACTACTGTCGTGAAGCACAATATGTGACGAGAAAACAATCTCAGAATGGCCTGGATAAGTAAAAGCGTTCCAAAGTTATTACCACATAAAGTGACACATGTCAGATTAGCAAAAAATGGCCTGGGCAGGAAGGTTAAAACAGGCCCGGGGTTGAAGGGGTTAAGGAATCTATCAGAAGGATGTGTTTCAGGGAGGAACGCACCACCTTAGATCTGACAGCACATTCTAATTCAGGCGGGAATCCACTGTTTTTTAAAGAGACAAAGTCAATTGTGTTGTATGTTGTTTTATTATTGTTTGAGTGCTCCTGAAGAAGGGGGATCTTTTGTCAACCCCGAAACGCATTGAGCTGTATTGAATAAAAAGGATTATTGATGAAGATTCCACCGTGTGATGCTGACATCAATTTCTAAGACCCTACAAGCGATCTCAGCGGGGGAAGTGGACCTGTTGGTGTCTTGCGCTTATCCCTCAGGCCCCTCCCTAGTGAAGTAAGTGCACACAAACAGTTTTTAAAAGAATTTAGCAATTATTTTAAGTTTTTAAAATCTTAAATGATTTGGTTTATCCTTCTATAGATTATATATACATGAAACAAGAGACCAATATCTATGTGTGTATTTCACATGTCCATTCTCTAGACCTATATGCTGCCGCTCGTTGTTTTTCATTTGCTTTGGTTGGATTGTCTAGGAAAAAATCTTTTTCCCTTTGAAATCAAACCAGAGAACCACATATTCCAGATTTGGCAGGACAGTCTTGGAATTCGGTGGCTACTTGGCTTTCATACTAATTTTTAATGGGAGGGGGCGCCATTTAAAGTTTTCCCTCAGGCAGCAGAAGAATTAGAATCGGCCCTGCTGCTGTGCATACTATATATCTGTACCCACTGCATCTATTATATTTTTACAATACATACAGTGTGTACAGATCTATAGTACGTGTATATACAGCAGTGTACTGATATGTGATGTATGAGCTATAAATTACACCTCGTGCCTCACATATCAGTACACTGCTAGGTATATTATATACCCGTGTCCACTACATCTATTATACCATGCACTTCACATATCAGTACACTGCTTTATATACTATATACCTGTACACATTGCATTTATTATACCTCGTACCTCACATATCAGTACACTGCTGTATATACTATATACCTGTACACACTACATCTATTATACCTCGTACCTCACATATCAGTACACTGCTGTATATACTATATACCTGTACACATTGTATCTATTATACCTCATACCTCACATATCAGTACAATGTTGTATATACTATATACCTGTACACATTGCATCTATTATACCTTGTACCTCACATATAAGTACACTGCTTTATATACTATATACCTGTACACATTGCATCTATTATACCTAGTACCTCACATATCGGTACAATGTTGTATATATTATATATCTGTACACATTGCATCTATTATACCTCGTACCTCACATATCAGTACACTGCTTTATATACTATATACCTGTACATATTGCATCTATTATACCTCGTACCTCACATATCAGTACAATGTTGTGTATACTAAATATCTGTACACATTGCATATTTTATACCTCGTACCTCACATGTCAGTACACTGCTTTATATACTATATACCCGTACACATTGCATCTATTATACCTTGTACCTCACATATCAGTACAATGTTGTATATACTATATATCTGTACACATTGCATCTATTATACCTCGTACCTCACATATCAGTACACTGCTGTATATACTCTATACCTGTACACACTACATCTATTATACCTCGTACCTCACATATCAGTACACTGCTTTATATACTATATACCTGTACACATTGCATCTATTATACCTCGTACCTCACATATCAGTACACTGCTTATATACTATATACCTGTACACATTGCATCTATTATACCTCGTACCTCACATATCAGTACACTGCTTTATATACTATATACCTGTACACATTGCATCTATTATACCTCATACCTCACATATCAGTACACTGCTTTATATACTATATACCTGTACACATTGCATCTATTATACCTAGTACCTCACATATCAGTACAATGTTGTATATACTATATATCTGCATCTATTATATTTTTACAATACATACAGTTTGTACAGATCTATAGTACGTGTATATACAGCAGTGTACTGATATGTGATGTATGAGCTATAAATTACACCTCGTGCCTCACATATCAGTACACTGCTAGGTATATTATATACCCGTGTCCAGTACATCTATTATACCATGCACTTCACATATCAGTACACTGCTTTATATGCTATATACCTGTACACATTGCATTTATTATACCTCGTACCTCACATATCAGTACACTGCTTTATATACTATATACCTGTACACATTGCATCTATTATACCTCATACCTCACATATCAGTACACTGCTTTATATACTATATACCTGTACACATTGCATCTATTATACCTCGTACCTCACATATCAGTACACTGCTTTATATACTATATACCTGTACACATTGCATCTATTATACCTCGTACCTCACATATCAGTACACTGCTTTATATACTATATACCTGTACACACTACATCTATTATACCTCGTACCTCACATATCAGTACACTGCTGTATATACTATATACCTGTACACACTGCATCTATTATACCTCGTACCTCACATATCAGTACACTGCTGTATATACTATATACCTGTACACATTGTATCTATTATACCTCATACCTCACATATCAGTACAATGTTGTATATACTATATATCTGCATCTATTATATTTTTACAATACATACAGTTTGTACAGATCTATAGTACATGTATATACAGCAGTGTACTGATATGTGATGTATGAGCTATAAATTACACCTCGTGCCTCACATATCAGTACACTGCTAGGTATATTATATACCCGTGTCCAGTACATCTATTATACCATGCACTTCACATATCAGTACACTGCTTTATATGCTATATACCTGTACACATTGCATTTATTATACCTCGTACCTCACATATCAGTACACTGCTTTATATACTATATACCTGTACACATTGCATCTATTATACCTCATACCTCACATATCAGTACACTGCTTTATATACTATATACCTGTACACATTGCATCTATTATACCTCGTACCTCACATATCAGTACACTGCTTTATATACTATATACCTGTACACATTGCATCTATTATACCTCGTACCTCACATATCAGTACACTGCTGTATATACTATATACCTGTACACACTACATCTATTATACCTCGTACCTCACATATCAGTACACTGCTGTATATACTATATACCTGTACACACTGCATCTATTATACCTCGTACCTCACATATCAGTACACTGCTGTATATACTATATACCTGTACACATTGTATCTATTATACCTCATACCTCACATATCAGTACAATGTTGTATATACTATATATCTGCATCTATTATATTTTTACAATACATACAGTTTGTACAGATCTATAGTACGTGTATATACAGCAGTGTACTGATATGTGATGTATGAGCTATAAATTACACCTCGTGCCTCACATATCAGTACACTGCTAGGTATATTATATACCCGTGTCCAGTACATCTATTATACCATGCACTTCACATATCAGTACACTGCTTTATATGCTATATACCTGTACACATTGCATTTATTATACCTCATACCTCACATATCAGTACACTGCTTTATATACTATATACCTGTACACATTGCATCTATTAGACCTCGTACCTCACATATCAGTACAATGTTGTATATACTATATATCTGTACACATTGCATCTATTATACCTCGTACCTCACATATCAGTACACTGCTGTATATACTATATACCTGTACACACTACATCTATTATACCTCGTACCTCACATATCAGTACACTGCTGTATATACTATATACCTGTACACATTGTATCTATTATACCTCATACCTCACATATCAGTACAATGTTGTATATACTATATACCTGTACACATTGCATCTATTATACCTCATACCTCACATATAAGTACACTGCTTTATATACTATATACCTGTACACATTGCATCTATTATACCTAGTACCTCACATATCAGTACAATGTTGTATATACTATATATCTGTACACATTGCATCTATTATACCTCGTACCTCACATATCAGTACAATGTTGTATATACTATATATCTGTACACATTGCATCTATTATACCTCGTACCTCACATATCAGTACACTGCTTTATATACTATATACCTGTACATATTGCATCTATTATACCTCGTACCTCACATATCAGTACAATGTTGTGTATACTAAATATCTGTACACATTGCATCTATTATACCTCGTACCACACATATCAGTACACTGCTGTATATACTATATATCTGTACACACTACATCTATTATATCTCGTACCTCACATATCAGTACACTGCTTTATATACTATATACCTGTACACATTGCATCTATTATACCTCATACCTCACATATCAGTACACTGCTTTATATACTATATACCTGTACACATTGCATCTATTATACCTAGTACCTCACATATCAGTACAATGTTGTATATACTATATACCTGTACACATTGCATCTATTATACCTCGTACCTCACATATCAGTACACTGTTGTGTATACTAAATATCTGTACACATTGCATCTATTATACCTCGTACCTCACATATCAGTAGACTGCTTTATATACTATATACCTGTACACACTACATCTATTATACCTCGTACCTCACATATCAGTACACTGCTGGATATACTACAGTATATATCTGTACGCACTGCATCTATTATACCAGGCATGCCCAACCTGTGGCCCTCCACCTCTTGTAAAATTACAACTCCCACCATGCCCTGCAGTAAGATGATAGCTGTAGGCTGTCTGGGTATGCTGGGAGTTGTAGTTTTCCAACAGATCGAGGGTGAGCATCCCTGTATTATACCATATAATACATACAGTGTGTACTTTTATATATAGTATATACAAAAGTGTACTGATATATCTGTACCCATCTGTACCCACTACATCTTTTATACCTCATACCTGATGTATCAATACACTGCTTTATATCCCTCACAGTACTGGTAGTATTCCGGCACCTCTCCCGCACTGTAATGGTGGTAGTCCCGCACTGTACTGGTAGTATTCGCACACCTCTCTCGGACTGTACTGGTAGAATGCCTGCCCAGTACTGGTGGTATTCCCGCACTGTACTAGTAGTATTCCTGCAACTCCTACGCACTGTACTGGTGGTATTTTGCACCTCTCCTGCACTGTACTGGTAGTATCCCCGCACATCTCCCACACTGTACTGGTAGTATTCCTGCACTGTACTGTTAGTATTCCCGCACTGTACTGGTAGTATTCCCGCACTGTACTGATAGTATTCAAACACTGTACTGGTAGTATTCCCGCACTGTACTGGTAATATTCTCACACTGTACTGGTAGTATTCCCGTACTTTACTGGTGGTATTCCTGCACTGGACTAGTATTATTCCCGCACGTCTCCCACACTGTACTGGTAGTATTCTTGCACCTCTCCCACACTGTACTGGTAGTATTCCCGCACTGTACTGGCGGTATTCCCGCATTGTATTGCTGGTATTCCTGCATTGTACTGGTGGTATTCCTGCATCTCTCCCACACAGTACTGGTGGTATTCCTGCACCTTTCCTGCACTGTATTGGTAGTATTCCAGCACATCTCCCGCACTGTACTGGTGGTATCCCCGCACCTCTCCCGCACAGTACTGGTGGTATTCCCACACCTTTCCTGCACTGTACTGGTAGTATTCCAGCACATCTCCCGCACAGTATTGGTGGTATTCCCGCACCTCTCCCACACAGTACTGGTGGTATTCCCGCACTATACTGGTGGTATTCCCGCACAGTATTGGTGGTATTCCTGCACCTCTCCCGCATAGTACTGGTTGTATTCCATATTCCTGCAACCTCCTCTGCCCTGTATTGGTAGTATTCCAGCACATCTCTCGCACTGTACTGGTGGTATTGCCGCACCTTTCCTGCGTTGTACAGCTGCTGGTATTCCCACACTGTACTGGTAGCATTCCCACACATCTCCCGCACTGTACTGGTGGTAGTCGGGCACTGTACTGGTGGTATTCCCTCACCATACTGGTGGTATTCCCGCACCTCACTGGTGGTATTTCCACACCATACTGGGGGTATTCCCGCAATCTACTGGTGGTATTCCCGCACATGGTGTCATAGAACCCAAGTTACCCAAATAATGATATATCCACGAAAGCATATAATTTGAATAATATAATTTATTAAAATTAATAATAATAAATTGTTTTTGGATAATAAAGGCCACGGTGCTTAATGTTACCTAAATAAATTATAATAATTAACCAATAACAAACAATACTACCAGTAGTCCACCCTATAAAGGGTGACTTTACCCCCTCACTAAGCACTGTGACAAATAGGGAGGGTGGGTGGGGATCTTCTTTGCTGTTGCTGCGGGAATGCGCAGCACTAACCGTTTACCTTCTTTTTATAGGTACCTCCATGAGCTCTTCAGAGACTTCTCCAATCAGGAACCACCTCTTCTCCTCGAGGAAAACAGCTCGCACCACTCCACCTAATACCAGGTAAGTTTACACATAATCACTACTTGCACATGCAAATAGAGGCTTCATGACACCATGACTCCCCTATTTGCATCCGCAACCAGGTACGTACATGGTGTCATAGAACCCAAGTTACCCAAATAATGATATATCCACGAAAGCATATAATTTGAATAATATAATTTATTAAAATTAATAAAAATAAATTGTTTTTGGATGATAAAGGCCACGGTGCTTAATGTTACCTAAATAAATTATAATAATTAACCAATAACAAACAATACTACCAGTAGTCCACCCTATAAAGGGTGACTTTACCCCATAACGCCATATAGCCTGCTGTATGGCTAAAACGCCCCGTGACCTCCTTCAATCATATTTTGTAAACCAACCACTAATATGTCTTGCCCAATATCAGACAGGATATCACACTTTTCGTAAAGACCAATAGAGAAACCTTCGAGCTCCTCGTGTCTGTAAGATTTCCCATTAACAGAACTCATGAATTTCTCTAATTTCTTATTAATTCTTCTCCGAATTTTATCCAAAAAAGCCATATTTCCAGCTTTCCAATTATAACGAGGGATAATTTCGTAAAAAATTACTTTAGTGTTCGGAAGCCTAGTGTGTATTTGAGTAAACATACTTTTTAAATCGCTAATTAACTTGTGCGTTTTTGTTCTACCTAAATCAAATGATCCGGTATGTATAATTAAAATATCTGGAGGAAGATAGCTTTCTAGCTTTAACAAGCATTCATGAAAAACATATTTTGCTCTCAAATGGACTTTGTTAGGCAAATATAAGAGAAAGGAGATTTAACACCTCTAGTAGCGCCATACAAACGTTTCGAAAAAAACTCTGCCCATGGGAATTACTCTGGTTATGAAATTTAAAGATCCCAAGGCAGATTGAAGACGTTTCAAAGTAGTCTTTTTTGACAACAATAATCTATTTAATAAAAGACAGGAAGATTGGATTTTTTTGTCAGGGATTCTAAACTCCATACATGTAGTATCGATAGAAATACCCAAAAAAGTGATAACTTCAATTGGGTAAACCGTTTTTTCTTCTGCTAGTGGTACATTGAAATAAGTAGCCACGTTTTTGAATGTTTGAAGTAATTTCATACAATTGTCGGTACCGTGTTCACCGATAAATAAGAAATCATCGAGATAGTGTATAACATAACCTCCATTAGAGTGACTTTCTACCATCCACTGTAAAAATGAGGAGAAAGCCTCGAAGTAAAAACATGACAAGGAGAAACCCATAGGGAGGGCCTTGTCGTAGTAAAATTTGTCATTGAAATGAAAACCTAAAGAGTTATATCCTTCAGGTGATACCGACAAAAGTCGAAATGCAGATTTAATATCTGTCTTTGCTAATAAGGAAAACCTACCAGCCTTTTTTAATAAAGACAGAGCATGGTCAAATGAAGCATAATGAACAGATGTAACCTCTTTATCTATTAAATCATTTAAAGAATGATGTTTGGGGTATGATAGATGATGGATTAATCTGTAACTATTTGGCTCCTTTTTTGGTACTAAACCTAGAGGAGATAAATGGAAGTTCTTAAAAGGTGGGGAATTAAAGGGGCCAGCTACTCTATTTTCAAGAATTTCCTTGTCAATTTTTTCTTGAACTGCAGTTGTATTTAAGTTAACAGATTTTAACCCTTTCATGCTGAAAGGTAGTTAAAACCTTCGTGACCAGGCAAAATTTTGCTGTTTTGGCATGCTTCAGTTTACTTACACGTATCTTTGAAACCGTTTGGCATATCAATATGATTTATGCCTTGTTTTTTTAAGGACAAAATGCACTATATTTGTAAGTATTTTTTTTATATATATGGTGCATATATTTTTAATAATAATTGCTCAGATGTGCAAAAATCTAAAATTTTTGCATAAATAGATATTTAATGATGATTTTTTTCATGTAAACATCATGTTATTAAAATAAAAATGGCCAATATTTATTTGTCTGCTTCTACTGATTTTGGGGATACCCAATATGTGTGCTTCAGACACTTTTTTTGGCATTTTTCAGGACTTAACAAGACAGTGGACATTTTGGCTTTTTTCAGCCATTTTCACAAGTCTTTCATTTTGAACACCATGTTGCATTCAAGGCTACCCTGTGATGAAAAAACAAAGGAATACCCCCCAAAAAGCTATTATTGGCAATTGTGGACACCCCAGAAAGTTCAAAAAAGTATATACCATAGGACTAGCACTATTCTGTTTTTTCTAGTTTGTTTTAAATGGTGGTGGAAAAATATTGAAAATCACAAATTTTGGCATAAATGGAGTTTTAATGATTATTTTTTTCATGTAAACATCATGTTACTAAAATAAAAATGACCAATATGTATTTGTCTGCTTCTACTGATTTTGGGGATACCCAATATGTGTGCTTCAGACACTTTTTTGGCATTTTTCAGGGCTATAACAAGACAGTGGACATTTTGGCTTTTTTCAGCCATTTTCACAAGTCTTTCATTTTGAACACCATGTTGCATTCAAGGCTACCCTGTGATGAAAAAACAAAGGAATACCCCCAAAAAAGCTATTATTGGCAATTGTGGACACCCCAGAAAGTTCAAAAAAGTATATACTGTAGGACTAGAACTATTCTGTTTTTTCTAGTTTGTTTTAAATGGTGGTGGAAAAATATTGAAAATCACAAATTTTGGCATAAATGGAGTTTTAATGATTTGTTTCATGTAAACATCATGTTACTAAAATAAAAATGGCCAATATTTATTTGTCTGCTTCTACTGATTTTGGGGATACCCAATATGTGTGCTTCAGACACTTTTTTTGGCATTTTTCAGGGCTATAACAAGACAGTGGACATTTTGGGCTAGTCACATTTTTCAGGATCTTTGGCAGGTTTAACATCAGCAAGATCTTCATTTATGATCTACTGGTCATAATAAATTTGTGAATAAAGGTTACAACTATACCAGAATGTATTCAATGAAGGGTATATAGTAGAGTAATATTTTTATGGGGTTGGGCGAAGGATAAACTTATGAGGTACGAAGTTGAAAATAGGGCTTTATATGTTTTTGACAAATAATAATAAAGATGGAATTTTATGGAAAATTATGGAATATTTATTTTCAGTTTGAATGTATTATTTGGAAAAGTTCAGAAACGTGCCTGTGTGTGATAAATTTTAAAGCACTCATTGAGGCACAAGGCTGGCAGTGAAGGACAGTCTGGACAGTGGTAACGTGTTTCAACCCTCATTCCTCTTTTAGAGCATACACGGCATCTTCTTTGGGGGTACTTTTTTGACCCTGTTGTGGGGATCGTTGCTATAAAATGTCGCTCTGTCAGTCTCTTTACATCTTCTGATTCTATAGGGAGAGATGGACCCAAATTTGGGAAAAGGAGACCCTCAATGACTTGTTCTTGGTAATCAAGAAATGTCCCTGAATTGCTTGTTTTCTTGTATAAAATAAAAGAATTATATGTGGCCACATGAAACAAATAAATTACTAATTTCTTATACCAAGTATAGGATTTTCTTGATACTTGGTATGGCTATAAAACTTGGTCCGAAAGGTCCACTCCCCCCATATACTTATTGTAGTCAATGATTGACACAGGCTTTTGTTTTGGGGTGGTGGAACCTAGTTCCTCAACAGCTGTTGTGGCATCTGTGTGGATTGAGCTAAGGATAAATATATCTCTTTTGTCCTTGTACTTAAGGGCAAGTAGCTCTCCACTGCGAAGCCCACCAGACCCCCCCTTTTTAAATTTAGCATTCACCAGTGACTGTAGAAACCCTTGCCGATTCTTGCGAATGGTCCCACAAGCCCCTGTGTTTTTTGCAAGCAAATTTCTGAAAAGCGGTATGCTTGTGTAATAATTGTCTACATACAGAATGTAGCCTTTTTGCAGTAATGGGTTAAACAGATCCCAAACTATTTTTCCATTTGTCCCTAGATAGGGAGGGCATTCTGGTGGGTTTAATTTGCTGTCCTTTCCTTCATAAATGCGGAATAATGACATATACCCTGTTGAACTTTCACACATCTTATAGATTTTAATTCCAAACCTTGCCCTTTTGGATGGAATATACTGTTTTATGTGGAGTCTCCCTTTAAATTTTACAAGGGACTCGTCAATAGACATGTTTTGGGTGGGGGTATAAAGCTCTAAAAATAATTTTGACAGCTCTGTGATGATGGGTCTAATTTTGTAAAGCCTATCAAATTCAGGTGCATTTTTAGGGGGGCACTGGTTGTTATCATTGAAATGGCAAAATCTCATTAGCATCTCATACCGTGTTCTTGGAAGGATGGCAGAAAAAGCAGGGGTAGTTAGAACAGGGCGCGTGGACCAGTAAGATCGTATACTTGGTTTTTTAACAAGTCCCATGGCAAATGTAAGGCCTAGAAATTTTTTTAATCTCCTGAATGTTTGTTGGGTGCCATATGTTTGGTCTAGCATAATAGGAGCGTGGATTTTTTGAGATAAACTGGGATGCATACAAATTTGTCTGTGTAACAATGTGCTCTAATAAATCATCTTTGATGAACAAATTAAAAAAATCAACAGGGGCTAAACCTTCAACCTCTACATTTATACCTGGGATGGCAGTAAAGTCAGGGACAAATGGGGTTGCAGAATTTGCAGCTTCCCATCTTGGGAAAGTTACATCAAAAAGAGTTCTGGACTGGGCTTCTTCACTGGTGCTAGGCAAGCCGCTTGTTGTGATTATACTCTGAATTGGAGAGGTTTCTCCAAAAGCCCCATCTGAATCCCCTTGATTGATCCTTTCTGAAGATGGTCCAGAATGGCAGCTGCTTTCTGAGTTTTCACTTTCACTGAGAGCGAAACCCTCAAAATCCTCATCCCCATCTGACACTACACTCTCCTCACTGTCAGAACATAACAGAGCAAATGCCTCCTCTGCTTTATATAGCTGACGTGCCATTGTTATATTGTAACTCTTTTTTATACAGCGATCGGTACAGAAGTAGTTATAGTATAATGTGTAACTACTGAATGGATTGCTGAACGGATCAGTTAACTGCTGAATGGATTTTTGAATTGATCAGTTAACTGCTGAATGGATTTTTGAACTGATCAGTTAACTGCTGAATGGATTTCTGAACTGATCAATTAACTGCTGAATGGATTTCTGAACTGATCAATTAACTGCTGAATGGATTTCTGAACTGATCAATTAACTGCTGAATGGATTTCTGAACTGATCAATTAACTGCTAAATGGATTTCTGAACTGATCAATTAACTGCTGAATGGATTTCTGAACTGATCAATTAACTGCTGAATGGATTTCTGAACTGATCAATTAACTGCTGAATGGATTTCTGAACTGATCAATTAACTGCTGAATGGATTTCTGAACTGATCAATTAACTGCTGAATGGATTTCTGAACTGATCAATTAACTGCTGAATGGATTTCTTAACTGATCAATTAACTGCTGAATGGATTTCTGAACTGATCAATTAACTGCTGAATGGATTTATGAACTAATCAATTAACTGCTGAATGGATTTTTGAACTGATCAATTAACTGCTGAATGGATTTTTGAACTGATCAATTAAATGCTGAATGGATTTTTGAATTGATCAATTAACTGCTGAATGGATTTTTGAACTGATCAATTAAATGCTGAATGGATTTCTGAACTGATCAATTAACTGCTGAATGGATTTCTGAACTGATCAATTCAATGCTGAATGGATTTTTGAACAGATCAGTTAACTGCTGAATGAATTTCTGAACTGATCAATTAACTGCTGAATGGATTTCTAAACTGGACTTGAACTGTAGAAACTGATACATATGGTATATGTCTCTCTCTCCTGGTGTCACTCTCTCCTCCAATCTCTGCTGAATAAACTGATAAATTAACACTGGATCTGGTCTTGAAATGTGTATATATATATGATCTCTCTCTCTCTCTCTCTGACTTTCTCTGATCTTCTCTCCAGCTGTCACACTCTCCTCCAATCTCTGACAGGAGATGGAGGGTGTTTTGATGAATAAACTGATAAATTAACACCTGATCTGGCCTTGAAATATAAATGAATATATATGTGATCTCTCTCTTTTTCTCCTGCTGTCACTCTCTCCCCTTCCGATCTGACACTGACAGGAGAGGGAGGGGGAGAGGGTGTTTTATAGTCCCCCAAGAGCGGGAAGCTTGTTGCTGCAACAAACTTTCCTGCGATCGCTATGATAGCTTATCATAGCGATCACATGTCCGGCGCCTGAACCAATCAGGTACCGGACATTACCCCTGGCGCTGAGGCTGGTATTCAACAGCCTGTTAAGGGGTTAAGAGCAGCGCTGATACCCGGAAGGCATCGGTGGAGCGCAGAGACCCGGAAGACATCGGTGGAGTGCAGAGACCCGGAAGACATCGGTGGATCACAGAGACCCGGAACCCAGCGGTAGTTAATCTACATCGCCGCTGCACTGCCGTGCACATGGCGATGTAGGTTAACAGATTTATTCCCTGAAATTGCCCACAGAGCAGAGGCTATTAGCAACAGCTTGCTCTGTGGGCTTGCGGCAGTCTGACGGTCCCGATCGGCTGGCAAAACCGGGACATTAATCTACGTCGCTGCTGCACAAAGCCCAGCAAGCAGCGACGTAGATTTACCGTGGGCGGTCGGGAAGGGGTTAAATTGGGTACGACAGAACAACCAATACCGTTAAAAGGTGGAACGTAAAAACCTAGCCTAAAACTGTCAATTAGGATTTGAGACATCATGTTGTTTGGATAAAATCCTAAGCATTGAATGATTCTTGGTATGTTCAGAGGAGTCACCTGCTCTATTAGGCTCGGGTGCTCTTGGCATTCTGCCAATTCTGTTTTTTGTAACATTTGGTAGCTGAGTGAGAGCCGGAACAGAAACTGCATTCATGCTTATATTTACAATTGTTTTGCCATTTTCAGATTGACTCATTAAAGGCAAAACAGATGCCTTTTTGCTGGTTTGAGCACGAAAAATATTATTCCTTTGGGGTAACATCAAATTTATCCAGAGGCCTACATCTTTTGATCCCCAATTTAACTCAGGATAGACTGCTAATTTCTGACGAAAAGATTCGTCATAGTTTAGCCAAGCTGTACCTCCAAAATTCTTGTAGGCCTCGAGAATGCTATCTAAATGATGGAAAAGACCACTGCATAAATTTGGGTGTTTTTCACCTATAACCGCAGCGTATATGCAGAACGCTTGGAGCCAACTATAAAAAGATTTTTGTTGACTTCTTTTTCTCTCCTCCTCATCTTTTTTATCTGATTTTAAAGTGTCTTTAGCTGATGGGAGAAGAGTAAAAACATCAACATAATCTTTATTCCAAATTTTTTCTTTAATTTGCCGTGAAAGGTGAAATCCCAGAGGAGAAATCTGACACGGCATAACTTCCTTTAAAGAAGTCTCTTTTATCCCACTGTTGACCTCTAATGTGGGGACAAAAGTTTTTTCCCTAGACAGAATGGCAGAATTATCAAAAACATGAGGATTAGCATTAATGATTTCTAAATCCTTTTGACTCTCGACGTCAGAGTGACTGTCAGGGACAGACCAAACTGACATTTTTGTTAATTTCTTTAGAGGATAGAAAGGATAGAAAATCCTTAAACATTTGAAGCTTGTCCATAGAAAAATTAACAGGGTTGTTAAAATTATCCTTAGCAGGGGGCTCAGTGCACTGAAAATAACAGTCACTTTTAGATGAATGTGAAGGGTTAATCTGCTCACCATCCTGAAGTCCAACGGCAGATGTCTCGTTCTGCTTGTGACGATGCTTTTTGCTGGCAGCTGCTGGAGACCATTGAGCAGCTGAAGGTCGTTGGCTGTCTCTGCTTCTCGCGCCTGATGGCGCAGAAGTAATAATTCTTCTTCTTGAAGGGATCTGTGGGGAAGAAAAAGTTCTTTTCTCCTTCCTGGATCTTTTTGATGGAGGTGGTGAGCACAGAGCATCGCTGTGCAGCTGCACAGCGATGATGTCATCCGAGGCTGCCGGCTCTGTGCTCAGCATAGGGACTGCTGCGCAGACCGGATCAATTGATTGCAGATCTTCTTCACCGGAAGGTAAGTCCATTTTTAAACATCTTTTTAGCCAATCTTCACCTCCTCTGGACTCAGCTTTGTTTATAAGCTGTTTGAGGAGGTCTTCCATGTTAGTGCAGGTCTGATCTTCTTTGCTGTTGCTGCGGGAATGCTCAGCACTAACCGTTTACCTTCTTTTTATAGGTACCTCCACAAGCTCTTCAGAGACTTCTCCAATCAGGAACCACCTCTTCTCCTCGAGGAAAACAGCTCGCACCACTCCACCTAATACCAGGTAAGTTTACACATAATCACTACTTGCACATGCAAATAGAGGCTTCATGACACCATGACTCCCCTATTTGCATCCGCAACCAGGTACGTACAGTATTGGTGGTATTCCCGCACTGTACTGGTGGTATTCCCGCACCTCACCTCTCCGCCCCTCTCGTGCACAAAGAGGATGCTCAGACCTGTGTGATGCAGAAAGACAACTGGGGAGACACAAGGGAGGGAGCAGTAATGGTACTTGCTGGGGAGCGGGTGATCGGACAGGCGCAGTGACAGTCGACCAGGGTCTGCACAGCCCCCACATCACCCTGCTCGGCATAAGGTAGGCCGCTTATATGTCCTGCTCATTCCCATCATCTCATCCCCCTTCTGTCAGCTCCATCCTCCTGGCTGTACAGCGGCCTGTATACCGCCATACCGCAGTAATCCTGAGGAATTCGCCATGTATTAGACGAGTGCATGTTGTGTGCCCGGAATATCTGTCACAGGTGGAAAGTTCATAGTGTGAGCTGTCATGCCGTGCGTTACCTGTGCGGCTCCTGTGTGAGCAGTGTCTCTGGGTTGAGATTTGGCATGTTTTTCTCGGGTACACGGCTTCTCTATGGCTGTACAGCAGTGATGAGCTGCGGTTTTATGAAATTCCTTTCTACTGTCACAGCTGTGAGGAAGCCCCCTTCAATCCTAAGCCCACCAGTTCATTATAGGGGCTTTACATGTAGAATTTCTGGCCTCTTTTTAGTGGCTGCATCCAGATGTTGCATGGAAGTCTGTGGCACTTATTACATTCAGGACACTCAGGCTTTCTTGGTGTTTTCCAACCTTCAGTTGTGTTTTTTGGGGTCAGTGGCATTTTATTGGAATCACAGCATGCTTGGGATTTGACTTTTTTTTCAGATATTTTCACATAGACTTTTATTTAAGAAAAAAAGTTGTCAAGAAAAACATGAAACATAGAAACATAGAAGACTGACGGCAGAAAAAGACCACCTGGTCCATCTAGTCTGCCCTTTTATTATCTTTTTATTGTTATCTTAGGATAGATACATGTTTATTCCAGGCATGTTTAAATTCAGTTACTGTGGATGTATCAACCACCTCTGCTGGAAGTTTGTTCCAAGCTTCTATTACTCTTTCAGTGAAATAATATTTTCTAATGTTGTTCTTGATTTGTCCCCCAACTAACCTCAGATTGTGCCCCCTTGTTCTTGTGTTCTGTTTCTTATTAATAACCCTTCCCTCTTGAACTTTATTCAGTCCTTTAACATATTTAAAGGTTTCAATCATGTCCCCCCTTTCTCTTCTTTCCTCAAGACTATACATATTAAGAACTCGGAGTCTTTCTTGATAAGTTCTATGCTTTAGACCTTCCACCATTTTTGTAGCTCTTCTTTGGACCCGTTCTATTTTAGCAATATCCTTTTGCAGGTGAGGTCTCCAGAATTGAACACAGTATTCCAGATGTGGTCTCACTAGAGCTCTATACAGAGGGATCACAATCTCCCTCTTTCTGCTTGTTATACCTCTAGCTGTGCAGCCAAGCATACGATTTGCTTTCCCTACCGCCTGGTTGCATTGGTTACTCATTTTGAGGCTGCCAGAGATGACTACCCCCAAATCCTTCTCTTCTGAAGTCTTTGTTAACACAGAACTGCCAATACAATACTCAGATAGAGGATTTCTTCTCCCCAAGTGCATTATTTTACATTTGGAAATATTGAACTGCAGTTTCCATTGTTTTGACCACTTATCTAATAAAGATAAATCATTCTTTATATTACCGACACCTCCTGGAACATCAACCCTATTACACACTTTTGTGTCATCAGCAAACAAGCAAACCTTCATTACCAAGCCATCCCTTATTTTACTCATTTTGTGATTAAACCCATAATGACATGTGCTATGTAGTGAATTGAGGAAGCGGTACCGTGATTACTGGGTATCTCTGGCTCTGATCTGGTGGGCAGACCCTGATCAGTCCTGCCTGAGCACAATGCCCTCACAGGGGGCTGTTGTTCCCCTGTATCTTGGATGCCCAGGTGGCAGGTAGCAGTGGGTAGCACTCTGGAAGGCGAACCCAGAATGGAGGACTGGAGGCAGTGGTGGTCTGGTGGCAAAGTGATATCAGTGATGGAATGAACCAGTGCCAATATTCAGAAGGTGAGTCAAGTCACTGTTTTTACTATGACTGCCACAAACATTTTACTGCGACTCTGCGAATACCGCAATGTGTCAAAATTGCACATTTTTATTATTTATGCATTTTCATTGCAGTAACAATGAAAATATTACTTCACTGCACCTTCACTAATATACCTGTCCCTAAGAGATGTGCGCAGACACATAACATCTTTTCTAACAAACGAGTTCACTCAAAATGTAATATTCTGCCACAGATGTACGTTAGAGAAGTCTCTGATTGGTTGTAGGTGGTAATCCCTGTACAAGCAATGGTAGATAGCTGAACTCACTAATATCCTATAGGTCGTGGTACCAGTTGCATGTGAAGATCCAGAGAGGAAGGTACAAATGGAGGTGCTCTGGTAGTTCATTGAAGTTAACATATAGAGGACATAGAGGATAATAGAGGACATTAAAGTATATCAAAGGATATTAGAGGATCTGAAAGGATATTATAGGTCAAAAACGAATGCTCTCTCCAGCTCTGAGTCTGATGCAGGAGAAGATACCTCAGGAACTGAGAAAACAGAAACTGATGTCACAGAAAAGGGAGGAAGGAGAAAGCAGAGAGCAAAGGCATATGGGAATTACATTATACATTCAGAACCTATAACGAGACTGACCACAGGGTGGCAGCATTACATAACATGGTGATCATATAACAACACAAATAGGCAATTAATGACAATGGAGAAAATAAATGCTGGGACAGCACATTTAATAACCCTGGTTGGCACTAGCAAAGGTTAATAAAGACCGTGGTTGGCACTAGCAAAAGTTAATAAAGACCCAAGGTGGCACTGGCTAAGGTTAATAAAGACCCTGGGTGGCACTGGCTAAGGTTAATAAAGACACTGGGTGGCACTGTCTAAGGTTAATAAAGACCCTAGTTGGCACTGGCAAAGCTTAATTAAACCCCTGGGTGGCACTGGCTAAGGTTAATAAAGACCCTAGTTGGCACTGGCAAAGCTTAATTAAACCCCTGGTTGGCATTGGCTAAGGTTAATAAATACCCATGGTGGCACTGGCTAATGTTAATAAAGCCCCTGGATGGCACTGACTAAGGTTAATAAATACCCAAGGTGGCACCGGCTAATGTTAGTAAAGCCCCTGGGTGGCACTGGCTAAGGTTAATAAATACCCAAGGTGGCACTGGCTAAGGTTACTAAGGCCCCTGGGTGGCACCAGCTAATGTTAATAAAGCCCTTGGTTGTCACAGGCTAAGGATAATAAAGCCCTTGGGTGCTGTCCACATATTTTGTGGCCCCATTGAAATGAATGGCTCCGCACCTGTTGCGCAAAATTGCAGAACGGATATGGACCCATTCATACAGTTGTGTGAATAAGCCCTTACAGTAAGAACATTGGGAGATTTAACATAACTGGCTCAAAAAAAAAACAAAAAAAAACTAGCTTAGTTACTAATAGTTACTAACCAATCGGATTCTGCCTTTCATTTTTCAAACCACCTTTGGAGAATGAAAAGTGGAATCTAATTGGTTGCTAAGGGCAACTAAGCCAGTTTCCTTTGGCTGTACATACCTGACCACTGCCCCATTCAATGTTCTCACTGTGGATATGTATTGAGGAAGAACAGGGGTTTTGTTTCAGTGATTGGTGGCCCCCAGCGATCAGACATTTATCACCTCTACTTTTCATAAGGCTTCTTTCACACTAGCGTTAGGCTTGTCTGACAGGGAAACAGCCTGCTGGATCTGTACCAACGATTGCACACGTGCTGGCGGAAGTCTGCTCCAGCCCCATTCACCATAATGGGAACGGGCGGCAGGTGCGGCCACAGCACGGCAAACATGCCGAGAGGTGGCTGACAAAAACCACAGCGCACAAAAAAACTAGATAAATGTGGTATTGCTGTAATCATACTGACCCCAGGAATAAAGGGAACATGAATTTTTTTCCTGCTTCCCAGTACATTGTATGCAATATCAAATGGTGCTATTAGAAAGTATAACTTTAGTCTAAAAAAAAGCCCTCCTATGGCAAAGTGAACAGAAAAATATGTCACAGCTCAAAACTTTTGTGGTCATACACCAAGCTGCTGTTTAATGACCATGCCCTCAAAATAAAGAGGTTGTCCAGCAGTTCAGATATATCTGGGAGGACCCCCCTACTATTCCTGTTATCAGCAGGTCACTGCAGCTCCTTACTGACCCGGTATCTTTGCTGCTGTGGACTTATAGGGGAAGTGGGCTGCTGTGGACTTATAGGGGGAGTGGGCTGCTGTGGACTTACAGGGGAAGTGGGCTGCTGTGGACTTATAGGGGGAGTGGGCTACTGTGGACTTATAGGGGAAGTGGGTTGCTGTGGACTTATAGGGGAAGTGAGCTGCTGTGTACTTATAGGGGAAGTGAGCTGCTGTGTACTTATAGGGGAAGTGGACTGCTGTGTACTTATAGGGGAAGTGAGCTGCTGTGTACTTATAGGGGAAGTGGGTTGCTGTGGACTTATAGGGGAAGTGAGCTGCTGTGTACTTATAGGGGAAGTGGACTGCTGTGTACTTATAGGGGAAGTGACCTGCTGTGTACTTATATGGGAAGTGAGCTGCTGTGTACTTATAGGGGAAGTGGACTGCTGTGTACTTATAGGGGAAGTGAGCTGCTGTGTACTTATAGGGGAAGTGAGCTGCTGTGTACTTACAGGGGAAGTGAGCTGCTGTGTACTTATAGGGGAAGTGGACTGCTGTGTAATTATAGGGGAAGTGAGCTGCTGTGCACTTACAGGGGAAGTGGGCTGCTGTTTACTTATAGGGGAAGTGGGCTGCTGTGGACTTATAGTGGAAGTGAGCTGCTGTGGACTTATAGGGGAAGTGGGCTGCTGTGGACCTATAAGGGAAGTGGGCTGCTGTGGACTTATAGGGGAAGTGGGCTGCTGTGGACTTATAGGGGAAGTGGGCTGCTGTGGACTTATAGGGGAAGTGGACTGCTGTGGACTTATAGGGGAAGTGGGCTGCTGTGGACTTATAGGGGAAGTGGGCTGCTGTGGACTTATAGGGGAAGTGGGCTGCTGTGTACTTATAGGGGAAGTGGGCTGCTGTGTACTTATAGGGGAAGTGGGCTGCTGTGTACTTATAGGGGAAGTGGGCTGCTGTGGACTTATAGGGGGAGTGGGCTACTATGGACTTATAGGGGAAGTGGGTTGCTGTGGACTTATAGGGGAAGTGGGCTGCTGTGGACTTCTGGGGAAGTGGGTTGCTGTGCACTTATAGGGGAAGTGAGCTGCTGTGTACTTATAGGAGAAGTGGACTGCTGTTTACTTATAGGGGAAGTGAGCTGCTGTGTACTTATAGGGGAAGTGAGCTGCTGTGTACTTATAGGGGAAGTGAGCTGCTGTGTACTTATAGGGGAAGTGGACTGCTGTGTACTTATAGGGGAAGTGAGCTGCTGTGTACTTATAGGGGAAGTGGGTTGCTGTGGACTTATAGGGGAAGTGAGCTGCTGTGTACTTAAAGGGGAAGTGGACTGCTGTGGACTTATAGGGAAGTGAGCTGCTGTGTACTCATAGGGAAGTGAGCTGCTGTGTACTTACAGGGGAGTGAGCTGCTGTGTACTTATAGGGGAAGTGGACTGCTGTGTAATTATAGGGGAAGTGAGCTGCTGTGCACTTACAGGGGAAGTGGGCTGCTGTTTATTTATAGGGGAAGTGGGCTGCTGTGGACTTATAGTGGAAGTGAGCTGCTGTGGACTTATAGGGGAAGTGGGGCTGCTGTGGACCTATAGGGGAAGTGGGCTGCTGTGGACTTATAGGGGAAGTGGGCTGCTGTGGACTTATAGGGGAAGTGGGCTGCTGTGGACTTATAGGGGAAGTGGACTGCTGTGGACTTATAGGTGAAGAGGGCTACTGTGGACTTATAGGGGAAGTGGGTTGCTGTGGACTTATAGGTGAAGTGGGCTGCTGTGTACTTATAGGGGAAGTGGGCTGCTGTGTACTTATAGGGGAAGTAAGCTGCTGTGGACTTATAGGGGGAGTGGGCTACTGTGGACTTATAGGGAAAGAGGGTTGCTGTGGACTTATAGGGGAAGTGGGTTGCTGTGGACTTATAGGGGAAGTGAGCTGCTGTGTACTTATAGGGGAAGTGAGCTGCTGTGTACTTATAGGGGAAGTGAGCAGCTGTGTACTTATAGGGGAAGTGAGCTGCTGTGTACTTATAGGGGAAGTGGGTTGCTGTGGACTTATAGGGGAAGTGGGCTGCTGTGTACTTATAGGAGAAGTGGGCTGCTGTGTACTTATAGGGGAAGTGGGCTGCTGTGGACTTATAGGGGAAGTGGGCTGCTATGGACTTATAGGGGAAGTGGGCTGCTGTGGACTTATAGGGGAAGTGGGTTGCTGTGGACTTATAGGGGAAGTGAGCTGCTGTGTACTTATAAGGGAAGTGGACTGCTGTGTACTTATAGGGGAAGTGAGCTGCTGTGGACTTATAGGGGAAGTGAGCTGCTGTGTACTTATAGGGGAAGTGAGCTGCTGTGTACTTATAGGGGAAGTGGACTGCTGTGTACTTATAGGGAAGTGAGCTGCTGTGTACTTATAGGGGAAGTGGGGTGCTGTGGACTTATAGGGGAAGTGAGCTGCTGTGTACTTAAAGGGGAAGTGGACTGCTGTGTACTTATAGGGGAAGTGAGCTGCTGTGTACTTATATGGGAAGTGAGCTGCTGTGTACTTATAGGGGAAGTGGACTGCTGTGTACTTATAGGGGAAGTGAGCTGCTGTGTACTTATAGGGGAAGTGAGCTGCTGTGTACTTACAGGGGAAGTGAGCTGCTGTGTACTTATAGGGGAAGTGGACTGCTGTGTAATTATAGGGGAAGTGAGCTGCTGTGCACTTACAGGGGAAGTGGGCTGCTGTTTACTTATAGGGGAAGTGGGCTGCTGTGGACTTATAGTGGAAGTGAGCTGCTGTGGACTTATAGGGGAAGTGGGCTGCTGTGGACCTATAGGGGAATGGGCTGCTGTGGACTTATAGGGGAAGTGGGCTGCTGTGGACTTATTAGGGAAGTGGGCTGCTGTGGACTTATAGGGGAAGTGGGCTGCTGTGGACTTATAGGGAAGTGGGCTGCTGTGGACTTATAGGGAAAGTGGGCTGCTGTGGACTTATAGGGAAGTGGGCTGCTGTGGACTTATAGGGTAGGTGGGTTGCTGTGGACTTATAGGGGAAGGTGGCTGCTGTGGGTTTTTAGGACAAGTGGGCTGCTGTGTACTTATAGGGGAAGTGAGCTGCTCTGTACTTATAGGGAAAGTGGACTGCTGTTTACTTATAGGGGAAGTGGGCTGCTGTGGAATTATAGGCGAAGTGGGCTGCTGTGTACTTATAGGGAATTGGGCTGCTGTGTAGGTATAGGGAAAGTGGGCTGCTGTGTACGTATAGGGAAGTGGGCTGCTGTGTAATTATAGGGGAAGTGGGGCTGCTGTGTACTTATAGGGGAAGTGGGCTGCTGTTTACTTATAGGGAAGCGGGCTGCTGTGGACTTATAGGGAAGTGAGCTGCTGTGTACTTATAGGGGAAGTGGGCTGCTGTGTACTTATAGGGGAAGTGGGCTGCTGTTTACTTATAGGGGAAGTGGGCTGCTGTGGACTTATAGTGGAAGTGGGCTGCTGTGGACTTATAGGGGAAGTGAGCTGCTGTGTACTTATAGGGGAAGTGAGCTGCTGTGTTACTTATAGGGGAAGTGAGCTGCTGTGTACTTATACAGGAAGTGAGCTGCTGTGTACTTATAGGGGAAGTGAGCTGCTGTGGACTTATAGGGGAAGTGGACTGCTGAGTACTTATAGGGGAAGTGAGCTGCTGTGTACTTATAGGGGAAGTGAGCTGCTGTGTACTTATACAGGAAGTGAGCTGCTGTATACTTATAGGGGAAGTGAGCTGCTGTGGACTTATAGGGGAAGTGGACTGCTGTGTACTTATAGGGGAAGTGAGCTGTTGTGTACTTATAGGGGAAGTGGGCTGCTGTTTACTTATAGGGGAAGTGGGCTGCTGTGGACTTATAGGGGAAGTGGGCTGCTGTGGGTTTTTAGGACAAGTGGGCTGCTGTGTACTTATAGGGGAAGTGAGCTGCTCTGTACTTATAGGGAAAGTGGACTGCTGTTTACTTATAGGGGAAGTGGGCTGCTGTGGAATTATAGGCGAAGTGGGCTGCTGTGTACTTATAGGGGAATTGGCTGCTGTGTACGTATAGGGAAAGTGGCTGCTGTGTACGTATAGGGGAAGTGGGCTGCTGTGTAATTATAGGGGA
>ONZH01017205.1:0-23048 GCA_900303285.1 Rhinella marina
CTCACCTCTTGGGCCTCCACAAAATGTTTAACAGGTCTCACCTCTTGGGCCTCCACAAAATGTTTAACAGGTCTCACCTCTTGGGCCTCCACATAATTTTTAACAGGTCTCACCTCTTGGGCCTCCACATAATTTTTAACAGGTCTCACCTCTTGGGCCTCCACAAAATTTTTAAGAGGTCTCACCTCTTGGCCTCCACATAATTTTTAACAGGTCTCACCTCTTGGGCCTCCACATAATTTTTAACAGGTCTCACCTCTTGGGCCTCCACATAATTTTAAGAGGTCTCACCTCTTGGGCCTCCACATAATTTTTAAGGTCTCACCTCTTGGGCCTCCACAAAATGTTTAAGAGGTCTCACCTCTTGGGCCTCCACAAATAATTTTTAAGAGGTCTCACCTCTTGGGCCTCACAAAATGTTTAAGAGGTCTCACCTCTTGGGCCTCCACATAATTTTTAAGAGGTCTCACCTCTTGGGCCTCCACAAAATGTTTAAGAGGTCTCACCTCTTGGGCCTCCACATAATTTTTAAGAGGTCTCACCTCTTGGGCCTCCACATAATTTTTAAGAGGTCTCACCTCTTGGGCCTCCACAAAATGTTTAACAGGTCTCACCTCTTGGGCCTCCACAAAATGTTTAACAGGTCTCACCTCTTGGGCCTCCACAAAATGTTTTAACAGGTCTCACCTCTTGGGCCTCCACAAAATGTTTTAACAGGTCTCACCTCTTGGGCCTCCACAAAATGTTTAACAGGTCTCACCTCTTGGGCCTCCACATAATTTTTTTAACAGGTCTCACCTCTTGGGCCTCCACATAATTTTTAACACGGTCTCACCTCTTGGGCCTCCACATAATTTTTAACAGGTCTCACCTCTTGGGCCTCCACATAATTTTTAACAGGTCTCACCTCTTGGGCCTCCACAATAATTTTTAACAGGTCTCACCTCTTGGGCCTCCACAAAATGTTTAAGAGGTCTCACCTCTTGGGCCTCCACATAATTTTTAAGAGGTCTCACCTCTTTGGCCTCCACAAAATGTTTAACAGGTCTCACCTCTTGGGCCTCCACAAAATGTTTAACAGGTCTCACCTCTTGGGCCTCCACAAAATGTTTAACAGGTCTCACCTCTTGGGCCTCCACAAAATGTTTGACAGGTCTCACCTCTTGGGCCTCCACAAAATGTTTAACAGGTCTCACCTCTTGGGCCTCCACATAATTTTTAACACGTCTCACCTCTTGGGCCTCCACATAATTTTTAATACGTCTCACCTCTTGGGCCTCCACATAATTTTTAAGAGGTCTCACCTCTTGGGCCTACACAAAATGTTTAAGAGGTGTCACCTCTTGGGCCTCCACTTAATTTTTAAGAGGTCTCACCTCTTGGGCCTCCACAAAATGTTTAAGAGGTCTCCACCTCTTGGGCCTCCACATAATTTTTAACAGGTCTCACCTCTTGGGCCTCCACATAATTTAAGAGGTGTCACCTCTGGGCCTCCACAAAATTTTTAAGAGGTCTCACCTCTTGGGCATCCACATAATTTTTAAGAGGTCTCACCTCTTGGGCCTCCACAAAATGTTTAAGAGGTGTCACCTCTTGGGCCTCCACATAATTTTTAATACGTCTCACCTCTTGGGCCTCCACATAATTTTTAATACGTCTCACCTCTTGGGCCTCCACAAAATGTTTAAGAGGTCTCACCTCTTGGGCCTCCACATAATTTTTAACAGGTCACACCTCTTGGGCCTACACATAATTTTTAAGAGGTCTCACCTCTTGGGCCTCCACAAAATGTTTAAGAGGTTTCACCTCTTTAGCCTCCACCACAATTTTTAAGACGTCTCACCGCTTGGGCCTCCACAAAATTTTCCATGAGCCTCTGGCCAGCCCACGGCCTCTTCCTGCCTTTGCGGTCCTACGCATCCCTCAACATCCCCACTGCTTTACCTGCTAGACATGACACTGGGCCAGGTCGGGTCACTGACATCTCAAGCGCCAACAATTTGGGCATTTTAAGGCTTCTGCATGTGTTTGAGTTGTTTTTACATTTAAAGAAGACATGTCTGACCACATCTCACACACACACACAATGACAATTAGGGGTGGGGTCTATTTGATTTCCCCCTTGCCTATGCCATCTGTGGTTGTCATAGGCAACGTGATTTTAAGGGGTGCAGAATTTTATCTTCTTTTTTGTCTAGTTTGGCTTGGGGTCCATGGCAATGTTGAGGAAAGAAGGTTTCCTTGTATGGTCTCACTTTACAGAGAGGTTAGATTGTCTTTGGAGTGTATTGTTGAGAGGCTGTGATAGTGGCGTAATAGTGCGACTTGGGCGCGTTATATGCACCCAGACATGCTTCCCCTGCTGTCCCAGTTGCATTCCAGCAGTGTTGGCATCCTTTTCTGAGGTTTCAGGGTGGACTTGGTGACCTCCAAGTGGTCGAATTGAGATTTCCAAGTGGCGAGCATTTTTTCCCCATAGACTTTAATGGGATTCGATATTCGGTCGAATAGTCGAATTTCGCGGTCTATTCGAATCGAATTTCGAACTTTCGAATATTTCACTACTCGCTCATCTCTATTCATAATTTATATGTTGAAGTCAATGGCCAAGAAAAGTCACTGTACACCTATACGTTGCAGTAAATTGGAGAATAATCCCAAACTGTAGTCAATGGCCAAGACAAGTCACTGTACACAGTAAATCTCTAAGAACATAATAAAATAATGCTGGATATAATGCTGGATATTATAACTAATAGCAATGTAAAAAAGATGGTTTTATGACCAACATTGTGGTAACCACAATCACATTAAAGATATGTGAAATCTGTCTACAGGTGCTTGTCAAACAAATATAAACGATCTGCTTATATACATGGAAATATGTGGTAGTCCCGTACATGTTGCTGCTTTCACAGAAAATCAGCTGCCAAACCATGTTCCTCCCTACAGCCGTATTGGATATCTGTCAGGTGTAGTACAGTTTGTAGATGGGGATTTCTTGTGGGCTGAATAAATTTGCAAGGCTTCAATGAGGAATGTGCATGCCACAGGATATACTACAGTCCCAACTGGCACTACATGATGAATATTTATTGCCTACTGTAACAAAGAAGGGCGATCAAGGTGTCAGCTCTAGGTACCCCCACAGGATATTTATGCCAATAGCCAATTTTATTCTTGATTTTACCTGAAATACCCCAGCTAGACAGTAACTGGCATCCCAACATTTCAACATTAGTACAGTGCAACATAACAGTCAAGACTGAATATGCTCTAAAATATGAACTATATTTAATTTCAGGTCAAGGGGTTCATCCACCTTATTTATTCATTAACTGTTTCATTACTAGGTGATTTTCTGTTTTTGGAGTTTTTATTTTTCACGGAGCCATAATTTTCTTATTTTTCCATTCACATAGCTGTATGAAGTACTGTTTTTTTTGCAGGATAAGTTGTACATTCTAAATGGCACCATTAATATTGCATACTATGTAGTGGGAAATGGCAATGGAACATACAATCCACCAGATTTATGGGCTTAGTTTCTATGGCGTTCCCAATATGATAAAACTGACCTATTACTTTCATTCTCTGGCTCAGTACAATTATGGCGATACCAGATTTAAATAGTTTATTTTGAGTTTCAATGCTAAAAAAAAGAAAAATGTATATGTCTATAGAGATGTGTGAGGGCTCAATTTTTGTGGAGCGATGAATAGTTTTCAGTGATACCATTTTGGAATGTGTATGTTTTTTTTGCTTACTTTTCAATTTTTGGGGGAGTGGAAGCAACTGCAAATAAAAAACAAAAAAAAAAAACCAATGCAAATCGTTTTCATTTTTTTTCTGTTGCTGGTGAAGTCATTCGGGCCCAGAAAGTAGAGCACTCCCAGGGAGAAGCCACTTAGAAGTTGTGGTTACAATTGACCTTGGCATTTGAGGAGTTAAATGATTGTAAGAGCCACGGCACACCTAGGCGCCATCTTTAAAGACCTGACACGTTATACGTGTATGGCCAATGTTGGGAAGCGGTTAATCCTTTACTCATTCTGGTCTTTACAGTTCTGTGGGTGGTCTTAATCAGTCATTGACAGCTATCACTGTACGCACGCACATCAAAGAAAGGCTGTCACTAAATATGACTGCTGACTGGACTAAATATTTCCCTAAAAAGACATACTGTATATCAATCTGCACAGCTCCTCCTGCTCTTTAGTTTACTTGCTAATGTAGCACCCACATATTCTGTAGCACTTTACACACATTATCATTATTCATTATGCCCAGTCTAAGTTTCCTATCAGTAGGTCTTTGGAGTGTGTAAGGAAACCCACACAAAAATGGGAGACTTACAAACTCCATGCAAAAGTTGTCCTTTTTCACCTTGGTCATATTTGAACCTACTACCTGCTCTATAACCTGTTTTTTTAACATTAAAACTGGCTTATTCCCAATGAATGTACGTTTGTCTGCACTGAATCATGGCCTCTACTAGTAAGATTGAAGATTGTAAAAGTGTTTCTTCCCCTGCCAATACAGATATATGAGTGGAAACAAACATTTGCTTTGTCTCTGCATCTTGGTTACCTTCCTACTCATCAAACATGAGGAATCAACACCTATGGCTACCACCTGCTTTAGAGAAGCTATACCCATGCAACTTAAAAATCTCATCACTTCATATATATTCAGATAGAACTGTATGTCCTGTCATGTGAGAGTTATGTGACAACTCATTTCATGCTGTGTGGGAAAGGAGGGGATGGAGCCATCACAGGCTGGGCCACACTCTCTACCTTTACTGTATCTCATGTATCCTCTTCAACATACTTGATCTGTTCAAAGACTTAAACTTCAAAAGTTAGGGTTGTTTGTAAGAATCAAACATGATATGAAGCTTGAAGTAGCTTGCATTGATTGCTGAGATCCCCAGAAAGGAAGAAAATTGAGAGACTGAGATTTATTAAAGAAGCACTCCATTTTTTTGAAAGTTTACATACATTACTAACTCATCACAAGTATTCTAGAGGTGTAATTTGTTGCAGCCTAAGTCAGTTGTATCTATACATTTTGAATCTTTTTGTTTTGGGAACCTGGTCATATGATATCAAGTCTGACTGCTTGCTCTAATGTGCAAACAGGAACCCAGTCTCTCCCTCAGCTGACTTTCTGTAAACTATGGGATGATCATCACCAATCAAATTCCTCCTGGCAGGTCTCAGGCCCTCTGTATAGCCTTGTATTCTGTTGAAGATATGTCTTCTCTATCTAATGGACCAACAGTACAGATACATAGTAGGTGAGTGTATTAGCTGCAGTAATATCACCTTACACTGTCTGTACCATCTGTGTGTGCTGACTCTCCAGTGTAGTTCTATGGGACATAGCTTCACACCCCTCACCCCTCCTACATGTAAGAGCTGACAGGGGAAGAGAGATGACAGGACAGACAGACCCAAATTGTATCATATAGGAATACATGGAGACCCTGCAGTGTGAGGAAACAACAGGTCTGTGTAATGGTTGCCCTTACACAGTGCAGTGTGTTGAAACTCAGCCCTTCCATCTCTGCAAAGCCAGGCATTATGGGAAATGTAGGAAAACCATATCTGAGAGGAACATGGAATCAAGATGGCTGACAGTCCACAAATTACACAGGCATATACTAGGCATAGACAAGAGCCTCTCTTATTCTTTAATAATGGCCTATCCTGCACTATATAGGCAAAGAAAAAGAATCCTAGAGTGCTTTCCAGAGTAGGCTTCGCTTGTCTAGTTATTTGTTTATGTAGAATGGCTAATACCTCATAAGAAGAAACATATTGAAATAGCATCAGCAGTCCAACCTGCACAACCTGTAGCTGGGGGTCCACACGTGATGCTGTATGGTCCCCAAACATCTGGTTACATATTTCTGTATGTCTGCTCACATGTATTTTACATGTAGCAGAGCAGTAGAACATAGTGTGGTGTACTAATGGTGCCATGTGTGACCATCTTTGGGATTCCCATACATAAGACCTGACCATGCATCCATGTGGCTATCTTCATTGTAGTTTGATGGGAGTATTACCACCCTCATAATCTGTAATAGAGAGAACTGGATACATGCAGGGACCTCCACTCTCCCAATAACTGGAAGTGCAAGCAGAATCTATCAGAAATATATTTTTGATATGCCATAAATAACCAAGATGGCAGTGCCCCTCCCAATGACTCTTGGGTTTGGGGAAATCTGGCAATGTGACCCTCACCAGTTGCACAATGTGCAAGAATATTTTTGTATACAAATTAACAGATCAATTTTTATATCATATCTTTCGGTCAAAGAAAAGGTGAAGTAACTATATAAATCCTTAGTAGCTGTCCAACCATGCCCTATAGTCCTCAGTGTCCAAGCTGTCAATGACGTGAGGCTGTAAATCTAACTGCTCTCTCCCCCCCAGTTATATAATATTATTTACGAACAGCTCATGTTTCATATGCAGAAGAAAATTTATAAATCTACAAAGTCAATTTCGGCCACTTTATTTATTTGTTCCAGATACAACAGTTACAGAAGTTACAGAGCCAGTAAAACTTAGTTTGTCATAAAAGGGTCAGAATGGCTTAACAAAATAAAAAGTTATACCTCACCGATCCCCCCTACCGCTCCCATACTGATGTTTCCTCTTAAATATTCCTTTTGGCATTGAAATGTGACTACAGAAGAAGTGCCACCATTCAGCTGGTGACTGAGGGGAGCAGTTAGGTAACTTTGACATTCTGACCATTTTAATCCCTTCCCAACCCCCAGATAAATTTACATTGGTGGTCAGGCATTTAAAAATGGCACCCACTTGCGATCGCATACATTTAACCCCTCAGATGCTATGGTCATATGTGACTAAAGCATCTGGGAGGTTAAAGACCAGCTCCCCCCCATAGGAACATAGTATAATTCTTATAAACTCAATGCTAATGATTGCTTGTTATGATTGCTTGTCCCAGCGGAACTATTAAAAAGTGTAGAAAAAAAATTTCAATTAACCCCGCCATTTTCCCAAAATAAAATAAAAATACAGAAATAAAAAATGTAACATCATGGGAATAGCCACGTGTAAAAACGCCCATACTATTAAAGTATAAAAATATTTATCCCATACAGCAAACAACGAAAAGGAAAAAAGTCAAAATGACCGATTCATAATTTTTTGGTTGCTTCACCTCCCACAAAAAATTGAATAAAAAGTGATTGTCGCCACCTCTCACCATGTTGTATGCAACTATAAAAGGTGCCATTAGAAAGTACCCCTTGTTCCTAAAAAAACAAGCCCTCATACAGCTATGTGAATGAAAAAATAAAAACGGGATGTGGAACATTCTCTATAAGAGGCATCTTCTACATAAATAATACTCTGTGCTGTTAGGACAAGAGTAAAATGTCCATTTTATGAATCCTGGGTCCTGCCGGTCTTTGCTTCCTATTCCCTCTTGACACACAGGAAATTCCTATTCAGCCAGTCACAGGTTGGGGTGGGCTTGGCCAGTGAGTGGACTTTTCCTGGGTGTGAATAGGGATGGAGGGGTTGCTTGTTTCTCGACACTTTTAGGGCTCATCCATACGACCATATGAATGGGTCCTTTGTGCAAACACGTGCGGACCCATTTATTTCAATGGGGCCACAAAAGATACGGAACGCACATGGCCAGTGCGTTTGCAGACAGCAAAACACGGCATGGTCATGTGAATGTACCCTTAGCCTTTTATTTAAAAAAAAAGTCCTTAGAATTATAAGGGGCTCCCAATGGTGGGTTATTATGTTCCTAGCTGCAAAATAATGATGACGATAGGAAAGAGTGCCTGATAGAATGAATAACAAGATGGGTAATGGATCATTTTTGATCAGACTTTGATAAAATTTAAAACTGCTTTGTAAAATGGCTGAGTTAGTAAATAAGGCTGCCAAAAGTGAGCGTATATACCAAATGAATCTTGTACATCTCCAACAGTGAAGCTTTTGGCAGTTTGGAAGGATAAAATTCAGAAAAACACTATTTGGAGTTTTTGATCTCCACAGCAATTATATTACAGTTTACACTTAAAGGGATTGTCTCATCTTGCTGTTACTTAGGCAAGATGAGACACAGTTCTGACCACCTTTCGGCCCGGAAACCGTGTAGCACAACAAGCTATACTGTTCTGTTTCCCTAATTCAGAAATAGCATAGCTTGTTGTGCTACACGGTTTCCGTAGCTCTCATGTACCGCAATAAGAGCTACTGAAACAGCAGAGCACCGGAGCGTCTGCCGGTTCAGTAGCTTTTATTGTGGTGCATGAGAGCTACGGAAACCGTGTAGCACAACAAGCTATGCTGTTTCTGAGTTAGGGAAACAGAACATTATAGCTTGTTGTGCTACACGGTTTCTGTAGCTTCCATGCACCGCAATAAGAGCAACTGAAACAGCAGAGAGCCGGAGCGTTTGCTGTTTCCTGGCCGGGAAGGGGTTGGGACTGCGTCTCATCTCGACTAAGTAAGAGTGAGATGAGACAACCCCTTTAAAGGGAACCTGTCACCTCCTATAGACTAAAAAAACTGTCAGCAGTACCTTAATTTAGGGACCAGTGTGATGCTAATGAAGATATTCATATGGAGAAGTGATTCCTCACAAATCGATCTTTTAATCCTCTTGAGCACGCTGTCTTGAGTCAGCTTGAAGTCAAGGGGGCAGTGGCCTCCTTGCTTCAAGTCAAGCAAACCACTCCCCTCTTGTTGTTGACTGACAGGTTGCCGTTGGGACGGGGATCGCGCAAGTCTCGTGCATGCGCGGTGCGCGATTTGTTCCTGCGCGATCCCGGCTCCGGCTGTTCAGTTTGCCGGCGCTTTTCTGTATACTGCGCATGCGCCGCAGAAGCAAGCGAGCGCGCTTGCCAGACCTTGAGCGTGCGTTTCCTCAGGGTGAGCGTGACCTCTGGCAAACTGAACAGCCGGAGCCGGGATCGCGCAGGAACAAATCGCGCACCGCGCATGTGCGAGACTTGCGCGATCCCGCCCAACGGCAACCTGTCAGTCAACAACAAGAGGGGAGTGGTTTGCTTGACTTGAAGCAAGGAGGCCACTGCCCCCTCGACTTCAAGCTGACTCAAGACAGCGCGCTCAAGAGGATTAAAAGATCGATTTGTGAGGAATCACTTCTCCATATAAAGATCTTCATTGGCATCACACTGGTCCCTAAATTAAGGTACTGCTGACAGTTTTTTTAGTCTATAGGAGGTGACAGGTTCCCTTGAATTTATCCTGTCTATCGTTTATAAAAGAATCAAAGCATGAGGAAATAATTGAAAAATTCATACCATCAGTTGTCATCTGTGATCATAGTCATTTTTAGTTGATCATTTAAAATTACACCAAACTGTATGGGATTGGAATAAAAAACTGTGGATGTGACAATTTTTTTTAGTGCTTTGATTTAGCAATATGTCATTCCTTTTACTTAAATGTAAAAAAAAAAAAAAAAAGTTAAATATGGTTGAAAACTTAAAATCTTCACAAAAGGAATTTACCAAACCTCTGCACCAGTTAAGTGGTGCCAAAAAGTTGAAAAAAAAGTGACTTCTCAAAAGTAGGTGGGGTATGGGCAAATTTAACGTTACACATGCTAGAAACTGTCATGAATTACACCAATGCTTTTGTGTAAGTTTACACCACCTATTGTTTGGCTTACTTTGTGTCCAATTGGCACAATTTTGGAGCATATTGGTGCATCTTAAGTAGTGTTGAGTGAATCGAAGCATCCAAAGTGAAATTCGGTCCACAGTCTAGGAAAAATTTGATTAGCCATGAATCCAAATCTCTTTGTGATTACGTTTTTTTTTCTAAAATGGCAGCTGCACGAGTTACACAGTGAAAGTAAGAAGCCCGAGAACGTGATAAAACCCATAATGCAATGCATCCAGCCAATCTGCATATAGCCATCCCTCAGTCTCCGCCATTTCACTGTGAGCTGAGCGTAGGGAGAGACGTGACAAGTGCTTATGCGCAAGGTACAGTGTTTCAGAAAGCTATTAATAGACAAATATTGGATAGGGAGAGTGCAGGGACAGTGCGGGGAGATCGTTTTGAGACTGTAGGGAGAGCATATGGAGAGCATAGGTTTAGTGTAATCGTAATGTTCATCTTGTTCAACTGCTGCGACATTGATAGTTAATCTGCTATTTTACAGATGACTTACTGTGCCTCAAGGTACCTTTACAAGAGGGACAAACGAGTACACCACAGGTGTGTTTAAGCGCGCCACTCTAGTTTTGCTTTGTTTAAATGCAACAGTCTCCTTTATAAAGGATGGAATATGCCATTGAAATTATGAATTTGTGAACAATAATCTGTCTAAAGGGTCATTGTTGAAACGTTCACTACACCAAGAAACGACTCGCTCATCACTCAGCCATGAAAGGCAAAGGGAATACCCCTTTAATTCTCATTAACCAAAAGTCCTACATTCATCATGTTAATATCCCTCCATTTTTTTAATGATTGACAGATGCTAACAATGATTATGGACAAATGGCACATGCAAGTCAAATGCACAATTTATATTTAGAAATCCGTCAGTAAAAATATATTCACAGCTCCCAATTAGAATATAATTCATTAATTCATTACTGCTAAGGTTTCTTAATTCCTGGCTCACTATGGTACAATGCATTAATAAAACCCATGACTTTGATGAGGAGCACAGAAGGTCAAACATGCTATTATTTATCTTCTTGAATAATGGCCCTACAGAAAGGAATATAACAGTACTCCAATTTCAGCTTGTAAAGGCCATACTGTCAGATACACATATTAATAATCTCACTTTACCCCCAAAATAGATTCCACTGCTGTAATGTACATGGCAGCAAATTCATCCAGCTGATTGCTGCTCAATCTACAAGAGATTAAAGATAAGCCCACCAGTGGCCATAATGGTAATTCACTTACAGCGAATCGACGTGAAAAACACTGAAAATCTATTAACCCTTACTGGGCAGCTAATTGGGAATCTGCCAAAGCTGGTAACTGGACATGTTGCGTTCATCTATATTTTATAACTAGCTGAAGGACCCGGCTTTGCCCGGCTATATTTAATCTATTTTTATTTAATGTTTGTGTGTGTCGTTAAAAGATATCGAGAGTGACCTCTACAGTGCCCGCCCATTTAACAGTGACCTCCACAACAGCCCGCCCCTTGACAGAAACATCCACAGCGCCCTCCCCTTTAACTGTGACCTCCACAGCAGCTAGGGTGGCCACTGTCTTCAGCCCAGAAAGCCTGACCTCACCGGCCATTCCCCCAAATGTGAAACAGCGCCCCCAGTCCAGTCCCCATGAAGCCACACCACTAAACAGGAGGCCACGCCCCCTGGCTCTGTGAAGACACAGAGGAAAAGCTGTCTGAGGGTTAGCTACTGAAAGGGTGGACATCCCTACATCCATTCAGGCACTGCGCCAGATGGAGGACAGGAAGCCAGAAAACCGGACTGTCCAGCCTAAAGCCGGACATAGGGCCACCCTAACATCAGCCTGCCCCTAGGGTGGCCAGAGGTCCGGTTTTAGGCTGGAAAGTCTGGTTTTCAGACTCTCTGTCCACCGTCCGGCGCAGGGCCTGGACAGACACAGGGATGTCCACCCTTTCAGTAGCTCACGTTCAGACAGCTTCTCCTCCGTGTCTTCATGGAACCAGGGGGCGTGGCCTCGTGTTTAGGGGTGTGGCTTCATGGGGACCGGTGGCATGGCTTCAAGTTGGGGGGAGGCTGGACAGTCTGGCTTTCAGACTCCCTGTCCTCTGTCATGCGCAGGGCCTGGATGGACACACAGATGTCCTTTTGAATGGGTCACTCTCAGACAGCAGCACTGTGCAGTCTGAGCATGAGCTGCAGGGAGACAGTCACACTCCTTCCCCTGCAGCTGACAGAAGTTGATTTTTACCTTCATTTTTTTAATCACGGTCAAATGCAGCGTGGAAGGGGCGTGGCCTGATTGAGTCGGGGGCATGACTTAGTGGGACCTGGGGGTGGGGCTTTTAAGTCCTTCTTTTGAAGGTGTCCTGAATTACAGGTTGATGCGATAGTAATTTAGGAGGAAAGTGGGTAGCAGTGAAAAAAGACATCTTTTATTACTACTGAACGGTAAATATGTGAAATTTACATTATATGAGGTAATGCTTGATGATGAGTTAGTCTAAAACATGAGTTATATTTATGGTAACCGGAATTCCCCTTTAACAGTGTCAACCACAACGCTCTGCCCCTTTAAAGCAGACCTACAGCAGTGAACTGGCTAGGTTGTTATGGAAACCTGGTGTGTGTGGAGACTAATTGCCTGTGAGCTTCTATTGGCTGATAAGTGTCATGTGACCAGGCTTCTATTGGCTAATGCATTTTTTGGGAATATCTCAGGAAGAGCTGGAGAGCTGAAACCCGTTCTAAAACCTTCCCGGACACCTGATGTACCTGTGTGCCAAATTTCGTCCTGTGACAGTGCGGATTCCTTTAGCGGATATACACGCACACATATACTCAGCTTTATATATTAGATGGCACATTGCTGTGGACATATTCAATGGGGGAATTAATCAAATTTTGTACACCAGTTTCCTGCTGTACAAAAGTCCCCCCAAAAAAGATGTGAAACCACTCAACACTTTTGAAAAAATGGGTGGGGCTTAGAGCTGGATGCGTGACCTCTCATAATCCAACACATTTACTATAATTTAGGTCACAGCATTCTTACTAATGCATTGTTTTGGTGCTGCCCATTATAAATGAGTACATAGCATAATATTCACTCCACATAGCATAATATGACCGATAAATTATTTATAAGTGACCTGAAGTCACTCAACCCTTTCTAGGTTTTAAACTTCTCCATCTAGTTAATATCCAATTTTTCTGCAGTTTAGAATATGCTGACTAAGGTAAAGAAGTGTTTTTTTTAATGCATTCCAGAAAGTAAGCATATTATTTTACTGTATACTCAACATAGTGATCTAAAACTAGACTGTACATGTCTTGTGTGTGACTGAAATGCAAATCAACTCTGATCTCTACTGAAATCACATATCTGAAATGCTGCATTAGGCCACTTGGTAAGGAAAGAAATAAACTTGCTCCCCCTAGTGTTGTATGACATTTATTCATCACTATCATCTTGTTAAATCACACAAGTATAGTGGTTTATATATGAGGGTTAAAACTGAGATTTCCCTGGAACTTTAGATGTAAAGAAGAAACAAAGTGCACAGATGTATACAATTAAATTTTATAGGAGGAGGGGAGGGGGGAATCTGATTCTTTGCTATAACACCGTTTCTAAAGTAAATATTAGTGTTGAGCGAACATGTTCGGGTAGATAGAAAGACTGTTTCTGTTCCAAAAAAACCTAAGTCCATTGTGAAATACGTCTGCTTTTTTTTTTTGAGCCGCAGTTCCTCATTTGCGGCTGCTCTATAACGTTTACGCATTCAAAATATTGGACATTCGTTTAAATTTTTCTGATCATACAGTTAATAAAAATCTGCACTACTGTAGTTGTGACCAAGTTGCATTTAAAAATTGCTCCACAAATTTCCATCTGACAACGCTGGCGGCAGAGTACGTAGTTCCTTGGCCACCCGAAGAGGGGAGACGAGGGGAACACACAGAAGTTCCAACAAAGGCAGGGCGACACTCTCCAAGGCCTGGGACAGTTTTATGACACCCCGCCAGCACCCTCACCCTGATGAGCAGCCTAGTGTGACAAGGAGGGAAAAGTTTTGGAAGATGGTAAAGGTATACGTAGCTGACCGTGTCAACGTCCTCAGCGATCCCTCTGTGCCGTATAATTATTGGGTATCTAAGCTGGACACATGGCACGAACTGGCACTCTACGCCTTGGAGGTGCTGGCCTGCCCTGCCGCCAGCGTTTTGTCTGAGCGGTTATTTAGTGCTGCTGGAGGCATAATTACTGATAAGCGCATCCGCCTGTCAACTGACAATGCTGACAGGTTGACGCTTATCAAAATGAACAAGGCCTGGATTGCCCCTGACTTCTCTACTCCACCAGAGGAAAGCGGCTTAACATGAAGGAACCTTAAATCTGGCTTTTAGGGTGTATTGAATACACTGTATTATCATGTACCCTTCCTCTTCTCGTCCTCTTCCTCCTCTTCCTCCATCATATGAAACTGCTTATTAGGCTGCCCTCGAAGTCCACCAGCTGGGCCTGCACCCTAATTTTTTAGCCGGTCAGCTCACCAACTGGGCCTGCACCCTAATTTTTTAGCCGGTCAGCTCACCAGCTGGGCCTGCACCCTAATTTTTTAGCCAGTCAGCTCACCAGCTGGGCCTGCACCCTAATTTTTTAGCCGGGCAGCTCACCAGCTGGGCCTGCACCATAATTTTTTAACCGGTCAGCTCACCAGCTGGACCTGCATCCTTAATTTTTTAGCCGGGCAGCTCACCAGAAGGCCCTCAACCATAATGTTTTGCACGCTCAGCTCTGCTACATGTCACACATAATGTTTCAGATGGTCAGCTAAGCGGCATGTCAAAAATAATTTTTAACACGCTCAGCTCTGCTACATGTCACTTATAATGTTTCAGATGTTCAGCTAAGCGGCATGTAAAAAATAATTTTTAACACGCTCAGCTCTGCTACATATCACTTATAATGTTTCAGACGTTCAGCTAAGTGGCATGTCACCCTTAATTTTTTTTTACGGTCAGCTCGTCATCAGCGTGTCAACCTTAAATTTGGGACAGTTTGATGAGCAGCAGCTTGTCAACCATAAATTTTTTGGACGTTCTGCTCGGCAGCAGCATGTCAACCTTAAATTTGGGACAGTTTGATGAGCAGCAGTGTGTCACCCTTAAATTTGAAACAGTTTGATGGTCAGCAGCGTGTCACCCTTAAATTTTTTTTACCATCAGCTCGGCAGCAGCGTGTCAACCTTAAATTTGGGACAGTTTGATAGGCAGCAGCATGTCAACCTTAAATTTGGGACAGTTTGATGAGCAGCAGCGTGTCACACGTAAATTTTTTGGACGTTCTGCTCGGCAGCAGCGTGTCACCCTTAAATTTGGGACAGTTTGATGGGTAGCAGTGTGTCAACCTTAAATTTGGGACGGTTTGATGAGCAGCAGCGTGTCACCCTTTAATTTGGGACAGTTTGATGGGCAGCAGTGTGTCAACCTTAAATTTGGGACAGTTTGATGGGCAGCAGCGTGTCACCCTTAACTTTTTTTTAACGTCAGCTCTGCAGCAGCGTGTCAACCTTAAATTTGGGACAGTTTGATGGGCAGCAGCGTGTCAACCTTAAATTTGGGACAGTTTGATAAGCAGCAGCGTGTCACCCTTTAATTTGGGACAGTTTGATGGGCAGCAGTGTGTCAACCTTAAATTTGGGACAGTTTAATGGGCAGCAGCGTGTCACCCTTAAATTTGGGACAGTTTGATAGGCAGCAGCATGTCAACCTTAAATTTGGGACAGTTTGATGAGCAGCAGCGTGTCACACGTAAATTTTTTGGACGTTCTCGATGTTATCTTGGGTTTTGGGGGGGTATTTTTGTCATTCCGTAAAAGTGGCGTAATAGTCGGCCATCATCGTTAATAGCAGCGACTTCGGTGTCCAAGATGCATCCAGACATCCTCCCCATGCTGTTCCCTAACCATTTATGTGGTGTTTCCACCATTTTCTGACGTTTCCCTATGGACCAGACACCCTCCCTTCATCGTAGCAGGGGGTGCCTGGTCTTCTCCCATTGACTTCCATTATACTCGGGTGCTCGGCCGAGCACTCGAGCGCCACCTAGTGTTCGGCCAGAGCACCCGAGCACCCGAACATCGGGTTGCTCGATCACTACTAGTAAATATACAACTTTATCATTGCTTTTATTGCTCTTAAGTTTGAGATCTTCCTTAACCCCTTCAACCCCGGGCCTGTTTTCACCTTTCTGCCCAGGCCATTTTTTGCAAATCTGACATGTGTCACTTTATGTGGTAATAACTTTACTTTGGAACGCTTTTACTTATCCAGGCCATTCTGAGATTGTTTTCTCGTCACATATTGTGCTTCACGACAGTAGTAAATTTTTGGCAAAATATTTCATTTTTATTTATAAAAAATACCAAATTTACCAAAAATTTTTAAAAATTTCCAAATTTTCAAATTTCAATTTCTCTACTTTCAAAATACATGGTAATACCTCCAAAAATAGTTATTATTTTACATTCCCCATATGTCTACTTTATGTTGGCATCATTTTATAAATGTCATTTTACTTTTTTAGGACGTTAGAGGGCTTAGAAGTTTAGAAGCCATTTTTCAATTTTTCACCAAATTTTCCATAACCATTTTTTTAAGCACCAGTTCAGATATAAAGTGATTTTGAGGGGCTTACATAATGAAACCCACCCATAAATGACCCCATTTTAGAAACTACACCCCTCAAATTATAAAAAACTGCTGTTACAAACTTTGTTAACCCTTGAGGTGTTCCACAAGAATTAAAGGAAAATGGAGGTGAAATTTCAAAATTTCACTTTTTTGGTAGATTATTCATGTTAATATTTTTTTTCTTGCAACACAGTAAGGGTTAACAGCAAATTAAACCTCAATATACATTGCTCTGATTCTGCAGTTTACAGAAATACCCCATATGTGGTGGTAAACGTCTCTATGGGTTTGTGGCAGTGGTCAGAAGGAAAGGAGCGCCATATGGATTTTGGAGGCAGATTTTGCTAGAATAGTTTTTAGGCACCATTTTGTAATTGAGAGACCCTGACGTACCCCTACAGTGGAAACCCTCAAAAAGTGACCCCATTTTGGAAACTACACCCTTCAACGAATATATTAAGGGGGGTACTGGACACTTTGACCCCTTAAGTGTTTTAAGGAATTTGGAAACACTTGGCTGTGAAAATGAAAAATTTCATTTCTTCCAATAAAATGTTGCTTTAGCCCCAATTTTTTTGAATTTTCATAAGGGGTAATAGGAGAAAAGCACCCCATAATTTGTTACCCATCTTCTCCTGAATATGGCAACACCCCATATGTGGTGGTAAACTGATGTGGGGGCACATGGCAGGACTCAAAACAGAAGGAGCACCATATGGATTTTACAACACAGATTTTGATGGAATGGTTTGCGGGAGCCACTGATTTTTATTTTTTTGAGTTATTGTCTTAGGTGGGGGCTCATTTTTTGCGGGATGAGCTGATGTTTTCATTGGTACCATTTTGGGGTACATAAGACTTTTTGATCACTTGGTATTACACTTTTTGTGAGTCAAGGTGAAAAAAATAGCTGTTTTGGCATTGTTTTTTAAAAATTTTTCTTACAGCATTCACCAGAGAGGGAAAATCATGTGATATTTTTATAGAGCAGGTTGTTACGGACGCGGCGATACCCAACATGTCTAACATTTTTATTTTTGGAAAGTTTTACACATTAGATTTATTTTTGAATAGAATAAAATCTTTATTTTGTGTTGCCATTTTCAGAGAGCCATTTTTTTTTATTTTTCGGGCGATTGTCTCAGGTAGGGTATCATTTTTGCAGGACAAGATGACGGTTTGATTGGTAGCATTTTGGGTTAAATACGACTTTTTGATCGCCTGCTATTACACTTTTTGTGAGGCAAGAGGGAAAAAAATTGTTGTTTTGGCAGTTTTTTTTTGCAGCATTCACCTGGGGGGCCATCTCATGTAATATTTTTATAGAGCAGGTTGTTACGGATGTGGCGATACCAAATATGTCTAACTTTTTTATTTTTGGAAAGTTTTACACATTAGATTTATTTTTGAACAGAATAAAATCTTTATTTTGTGTTGCCATTTTCAGAGAGCCATATTTTTTTTATATTTCGGGCGATTGTCTTAGGTAGGGTATCATTTTTGCAGGACAAGATGATGGTTTGATTGGTAGCATTTTGGGTTAAATACGCCTTTTTGATCACCTGCTATTACACTTTTTGCGAGGCAAGAGGGAAATAAATGGTTGTTTTGGCATAGTTTTTATTTTTTATTTTTTGCAGCATTCACCTGGGGGGCCATCTCATGTAATATTTTTATAGAGCAGGTTGTTACGGACGTGGCGATACCAAATATGTCTAACTTTTTTATTTTTGGAAAGTTTTACACATTAGATTTATTTTTGAACAGAATAAAATCTTTTTTTGTGTTGCCATTTTCAGAGAGCCATATTTTTTTTATTTTTCGGGCGATTGTCTCAGGTAGGGTATCATTTTTGCGGGACAAGATGACGGTTTGATTGGTACCATTTTGGGTTAAATACGCCTTTTTGATCGCCTGCTATTACACTTTTTGTGAGAGAAGAGGGGAAAAAATGGCTATTTTGGCATAGTTTTTTTAACAATTTTTTTACAGCATTCGCCTGGGGGGCCATCTCATGTAATATTTTTATAGGGCAGGTTGTTATGGACGCGGCGATACCCAATATGTCTAACATTTTTATTTTTGGAAAGTTTTACACAATATATTTATTTTTGAACAGAATAAAATCTTTTTTTTTGTGTTGCCATTTTCTAAGAGCCATATATATATTTTTTTTTGGGCGATTGTCTTAGGTAGGGTATCATTTTTTGCGGGAAGAGATGCCGATGCCGATTTTATTAGTACCATTTTGGGGTAAATACGCCTTTTTGATCGCGTAGTATTACACTTTTTGTGGGGGAAGGTGACCAAAAAATGGCTGTTTTGGCACTGTTTTTATTTTTTATTTTTTACTGTGTTCACCTGGCGGGATGGATTATGTGATATTTCTATAGAGCCGGTCGATACGGACGCGGTGATACCTAATATGCCTACTTTTTCTTTTTTTAACAATTTTTTTTACTTTATTGGGGGAAAATGGCGTTTTTCTTTTTTTTTACTTGACACTTTTATTATTATTTTTTTAACTTTATTTTTTAACTTTTTTTCACCTTTTTTTCAACTTTTGGGGGTCTGATCCCCTGCACAATGCATTACAATACTGTTGTATTGTAATGCATTGGCTGTAAGTGTATTACTCACAGTAATACACTTACAGCCTGCTTCCTGTGCGATCCAGGAGGCTGGATCGCACAGGCTCGCAGGGATGGCAGCCACGATGCCTAAGGAAGGCATCGGGCTGCCATCCAAGCCATCAGGTCCCCGTCACAGCAGCACGGGGATTGATGGCCCCCCGCTCGCCATCCTGAACATGCGCACACCTCATGTGCCGCGGTCAGCGCTGACCGCGGCACATGAAGGGTTAATGCGCCGGCATCGGTGTTTTCACCGATGCTGGCGCATTCCCCAGGGGTCCGGCACCTGGGCACTGCCGGACCCCCGCCGCTGATCGGGCGGGCGCAGCTCCTGCACTCGCCTGATCAGCGTACGGCGCTGGGCGATAAGTCACGTCCCGCTGCGCCGTACATGTATGGCGCTGGGCGGGAAGGGGTTAAAGAGGTTGTGCAGTACAATGCTATTTATGCCCTACGCTCAGGATAGGTCACCAATATCAAAAGGGCAGGGGTCCAACTTCTGGCACCCTCACCTATCAGCTGTTTGAACTGCTAGTGACAGATGTTGGATTTCAACATGCCTGATCTTTTGTTCTCAGAGGACATAAGCCACCACTGGGTATCTTGACAGCCTTCTCCCCTCTTCCCATTTATAAATCATCCATTCAACCTAGCCTAGCACGTATGTGTCTCGGAGAGTAGGGAGGGACATCTGTTAACCGAGCCAATGTTTTGAAGTGTTTGGCCAAACATGTAACAGTGTCCTGGAGATTGACCCTTGACCTCTGTAAGGGTAGAAACACAGAGAGAGTTTAAAGTGTCCCCTCCCACCCTCTCCCCTGATCCAGGGGAGGTGAAGATCTCGGATGTTTGTCATTTTTTCTTCCCCTAGGTGGTGTCATCGAGGCCTACCCGCCTTCCTTGCACTATCCCGGTTATGGGGTATTTACTAGGGACATGACCTCCTAATACCAACCCCCTTCCCCCCCACCCCCCTGCGGTTCCGCCAATGTTGGGGAGTGGATTATTACGGTGCTTTTACCTTTTAGGCAGGTGCCTGTATGTTGCCATGTTGCCCCGGCCTTTTTTCTCTAAGGAGGGAAATAAGCCAGTCTATTGGGTAGTGACATCTAACGCTTCGACATCTAACGTCACCATGGAGGGAGGAGTCTGAGCACCACATGGGAACCTGGAAGTATGGGAGGGCCGTCGAGTATATAAGAAGCTGATCCAACCTTGATAGGGGCTGATCTTATGTCTGCTTCTCCTTCATCTTGGGAATGTTTGGGGATGTCTCTGATGCTCCTTCAGCTACACCCTCTGTGAGTTCCCATGTGGGGATAAGTGTACTCCTTGTGTTTTATGAGGTCTCTGATGGTTGTCTCTCTTTTCCATTAGGGGGATTAAAGAATTGCGTGTCAAAGCAAAATCCCTGAAATGTGCCACTTGTGCAAAAAGATTACCTGAATCATATAAGAAGAAACTTTGTAAAACCTGCATTTCTAATGTGATCAAAGAAGAGCAACCATCTATCCTTGATGATTTAAGGTCTTTAATTCAGGAAGAAGTTAAATCTTCACTTGCCGCTATGAAAGACCAGGTCCCAAGTCCCGTTCCTCCAAAAGGCCCCAGGCTTTCCGCTCCATCTTTCTCGGATCTGTAGGAATTGGAAGAGGACATCTCCTCATCTAGGAATTTAGCTATGGATGAATTTTTTAATGGAGAAATAATTGAAGATAATAAAAAATATTATTTCTCTATGGAGGAAATGGGCAACTTAATTAAAGCAGTAAGATCCACTATGGAGATTGAGGATGTTCAAAAACTAGACGAAATGTTTAGGGGTCTACATGCTAAAAAAAGCTATTGTTTTCCCTATTAACGAAAATATTAAAGGCATGATCTAAGTGGTTAAATTCTGAAAAAAGACTGGGGGTCTTCAAGGAGTTTAGGAATCGGCTTCTGTTTGATTCTTCTGATTCTAAATTGTTTGACATAGTACCTAAATTGATGTTCAGGTGGCTGAGGTGGTGAAAAAGACCACCTTACCATTTGAGGATACATCACAGCTGCGGGATCCCATGGAAAGGAAAGCAGATTCTCTCTTAAAGAGGACCTTTCTCCACTCCTGACATCTGTTTTAATAGCTTCATGCATTCCCCATGTAATAACAAGTATGGAACATCTATTTTTATGGTTCTATGTTGTGCCATTCCTTTATTATTTCTACTAGACTTTATGAATGAATTGCTATTAGCCTTCAGTAAGGGTACAGAGAGGTGGTAACTAGTTAGGGGTGTGTACTGATGTATCCAATCAGTGCTGCCATTTTCGGACTGTGCAGGTACACACCCCCAACTTGGTCCCTCCCATCTGTACCCTTACTGAAGGCTAATAGCAGTACCTTCTAGTAGAAATAATAAAGTAATGGCACAACATAGAACCATAAGAATAGATGCTCCAGCATGCCCTAATAGCTGTAGGCTGTCCAGGCATGCTGGGAATTGTAGTTTTGCAACATCTGGAGGGCCACAGGTTGGGCATCCTTGTGCTACAGCCTTTTTAGCGGACGCTTCTGCAGAATCAGTGAGATTTGCAGCGAAAGATGGCAAGAAGGGCCCTATGGATGAAATACTGTTTGGGGGATTAGACATCTAAGGCAAAACTTTGTTCTATTCCCTTTTCTGGAGCATATGTGTTTGGCCCAGTTCTTGATAAAATTCTGGCAGTGGATAAAAAGAAAGGGTTTCCTGAAGACAGAGATAATAAAAAGCATCCCTAGGAGGCTAATACATTTTCTACCCCAATGGGAATCCATAACTACAAATCCATGGGTCCTAAATATTATTCAACAAGGTTACAAAATAGAATTCTCCTCAGCCCCTCCAAGAAGATTTCCGATTACGTCTCAAAATTTAGGAAATCAGCTACAGATTTGGCAAGGTGTTCAGAATCTATTAAAATCAGGAGCGACAGTCCAGGTTCCAGAACAAGAAAGGGGAAAAGGTTCCTATTCCAGACTATTATGGTAAAAAAGATGGCTCCTTTTGAACTATTATAAATCAAAAAGACTTAAAAAGGTGATTCTGTATAGGAAATTCAAAATTTAGTCTATTTCATCCCCCATACCTTTGATAGGGAAAGGAGCTTGCATGGTCTCGGTGGATCAGAAGGAAGCATATTATCACATCCCAATCGACCTGAGTTCTCAAAAAATCAGATTTGCAGTAAAGAACACAATATGGGAAACATGTCACTTCAAATTTGTGGCCCTGCACTTTGGAATATCATCAGTCCTGGTCTTGACAAAGCTGGAGGTGGAAATGGTGTCATTCCTAAGGAAGACAGGTATGGTGTTAATCCGGTATCTGGATGACTTTTTAATCACTGCAAAAAACGAACCTCAGGCCCTCTAGGATACAAATAACCTTTTAAAAAGTTTATCTAGCCTAGGCTGGATAATCAATTTAAAAAAATCCTGTCTTCTGCCTGCAACAAGGAGAACATTTTTAGGAATTCTTCTAGATTCAGAAGCTCAGTCCTCTGAGCTGTAAAAGGAAAAAAGTTACATTTCCAGTCTCAAAGGTTTTGCTCCATAAGAGAGGCAATGAGTATATTAGGCCTCCTAACTTCATACATTTCTTCATTGGCTTGGTGTTAGACCCACACCAGAATAATTCAGTCTTGGTTTCTGGGAAAATAGGACCGGTGTCAATTTTCCCTAGACAGGAGAATTGATATCCCAACAGTGAAAATTTCCTTAAATTGGCAGAGAAGCACTCAGAAGGCTCAGGGAATTCCATGGCAAAAGTATCCAATAATACAGGTTGCAAATGATACAGGTTGGGGGGCAAAGGTAGAGAATAGAGATGAGCGAGCATACTCGTCCGAGCTTAGTGCTCGTTCGAGTATTAGTGTACTCGTAAGTGCTCGCTGCTCGGACGAGTATCTCGCCATGCTCGAGGAAATGGCAACTTCCGCATCGTGCTTTTTAGGCGCCTAAAAACACAGCCAATCACAAGCCAGGAGACTCT